>CAKALU010067869.1:0-17416 GCA_916700995.1 Hozukius guyotensis | reverse complement strand
ATCTTATCTTATCTTAAAGCTCCAATACACGAAGTACACCTGTTTGGAAGTATATATCTGAATATAAATACATGTTATAGATGGATAAACTCTATTTAACTTCTGTTATTCTTGTTCCAAACGCACATGTATAGTGTAAGGTAAGTGTAAAGTGCGCCAGTGGTTTGAGTCCAAGATGGTTGCAGATAGTGCATGTTTAAAGGTAGATAGTGCATGTTAAAAGGTAGATAGTGCATGTTTAAAGGCAGATAGTGCATGTTTAAAGGCAGATAGTGCATGTTTATGATCACAAACTAGAGGTCACCGTTCATGTTTGTGTACTAATACCTCAGTAGTGCACCTCATCTACATGTAGGTTAATGCAACAAGATAAAGCATGTACCATTTAGTGAAGCTTTTTTTTTTTATTCTAAGTATTTTTCATTTTCAAACCTCTAACCATGGCAGTATGGACGCCTTATATTCTATTACACAAGCAGATAATTATCATTGTTAGCAATAGATCTTATAGTGCCAAATACGCACGCATGGGTTTGGAACAAGAATAACAGTTAAATAGAGTTTATCCATCTATAACATGTATTTATATTCAGATATATACTTCCGAACAGGTGTACTTCATGTATTGGAGCTTTATGATCACAAACTAGAGGTCACTGTTGGTGTTTGTGTACTAATACCTCAGTACTATTTACTACCAAGTTGTGTCCCCTGGTTTTGTTTGGACTGCAATTAAAAATCAGCCAATTGGAACAGCCGGAAGGAGGGTCCACTGTGCCTGGAGCAAGGCCTGTCAATCACACCCTGGGTAACCAATCAGAAGGCACGCTGGAGAAGGGGGCGGGACTACTTGTCCTGTCAGAGAGAGAGAGAGAGAGATATAGAGAGAGAGAGAGGTGGAGAGAGAGAACAAGCGAATGAGAGAAGAGGCTCTGGAGCAGCGCCTCGCACTGTTCTACTGGATTGTACTTCATCGGGAGTTTGCGGTTTGGCAGGTTTATATACATCAAAACAGAACAAAGAGAAACGGCTCTACAGTGCTATAAAAGAAGAGAGAGAAAAGAATAAAGCGAGGGGAGAAATCTCGGCGACTGAATTACAAAAGGACACTCTGCTAATGTTTTTCACATCCAAAAGGGGATTGTACATTGTGGAGAATTTGCAAAAGGCTTTTTTTGTTTTTTTGCAAAACTTTGTATGGGACGCTGCTTCTTTTTTTTTTTTCCTGTATATTTGAATTTTAATGCTCACAATTTCATCCCAGCAAACTTTTCTGCACATGGTTTCCAAAGGGCTTTTTGGTGAAACCTGGATTTTTTATTCCCATGCACAACTAGAAATGTTGTAAATACCAATTTTGAAGCTTTTTTTTTGTGCGTTTTTACGCGCGTCCATGGTATTGCGAAAAAAACTACTCATACTTTTAAAAAGTTTGAATAATTCATGAGATAGAATTTGAGAAAGAAGTGACTGTAAAAAAAAAAGAGGAGGGGGTTTATCTCCACAAACATATTCATAAGGGTTGACGGAATGGCCACCGCGGCTTCCAATCCTTATCTGCCCAGCAATAGCATCCTCTCCACCGGTTCCATCGTGCACTCTGACTCCGGAGGTGGTGGCATGCAGCCGGGCAGCGCTGCGGTGACTTCTGGGTCTGGGGTCTACAGAGGGGACCCCTCAGTCAAGATGGTGCAGAGTGACTTTATGCAAGGCAACGGTGGACACATGCTGAGCCACGCGCACCAGTGGGTGACATCCCTGCCGCACGCTGCAGCCGCGGCAGCTGCAGCCGCGGTGGCTGCTGCAGAAGCCGGATCACCGTGGTCGTCGAGTCCGCAGCAGCAGGATGGGAAGAACTCCGATCTGCACACGGGGACTGCTTTGCACCACAGGCCGCCTCACTTAGCACCCCATCAGACGCATGCTGGAGCTTGGGGGAGCACCACTGCGGCACATATTAACTCCATTTCTGGGGCACAACAGCAGCAGCAGCAGCAGCAGGCGCTCATCTACTCCCAACCTGGAGGGTTCACTGTGAATGGCATGCTGAGTCCAGGCAGCCAGAGCTTGGTGCATCCTGGTTTGGTGAGGGGGGACACTCCAGATCTGGATGCACACCACCACCACCATCACCACCAGCATGCACATCACCAGCAGCACCACGTCAACAGCCATGATCCACACTCAGACGACGACACGCCGACTTCGGATGACCTGGAGCAGTTTGCAAAGCAGTTCAAGCAGAGGAGAATCAAACTGGGTTTTACGCAGGCGGACGTCGGATTGGCGCTTGGCACCCTCTATGGAAACGTCTTTTCTCAGACCACAATCTGCAGATTCGAGGCTCTGCAGCTCAGCTTCAAGAACATGTGCAAGCTGAAGCCTTTGTTGAACAAGTGGCTGGAGGAGGCCGACTCCACTACAGGCAGCCCGACAAGCATCGACAAGATAGCTGCACAAGGGAGGAAGAGAAAGAAGCGCACGTCCATCGAAGTGAGCGTAAAAGGCGCACTGGAGAGCCACTTCTTGAAATGCCCAAAACCCTCGGCGCAGGAGATCACCGGCCTGGCGGACAACTTGCAGCTGGAGAAGGAGGTGGTTAGAGTGTGGTTTTGCAATAGGAGACAGAAGGAGAAGAGGATGACGCCTCCAGGAGTGGCTCAGACGCCCGAGGATGTGTACTCTCAGGTCGGCAATGTGAGTGCAGAAACACCGCCACCCTCCATGGACTGCAAACGAATGTTCAGTGAAACATAGAAAAATATTTTATATGAAATTAATTACACATTTTTTTTGATACTGTGATTGTGAGACTGCAAAAATGTTATCTATTTTTCACCATGCAGAAAAAAAGAAAAACCCCTTTTTCCTCCCAAACCCAAACCCAAACAAAAACGCACCTTCTTCTTCTTCTTCCAGGCGCCTGAAATGTCTTAACCTAAAAGGGTTTCCTTTCTGCTTTTTTCTTTCAGGGGCATTTTTTAGTAGATTACTTAAAAGATGCGAGTGAAGCGAGCGACCAGAGGGTGACAACTACAAGTTCATTCCACCAGGTAATTTTGGCGCATTAAAAACACACCAAGAGGAAAAATGTTTTTATTCTTTTTATTATTCTTCCCCAAAAAATACTCCCTCTCATTATCCTGTGTTTGATTGAAGAAACAAAAGGAGATTTTGTATATTTAGAAATGGGACTGAACAGCCTTCTCCAACAATAACAAGAACAAGAGTGACATCCACGACGCTTCCATCATGATTTATTTTTCTCAGAAGTGGACTGCATGGTTTCACTCACACACACACACAAGGAGGATTAGGGATTTTTTTTTTTTTTTTTTTGAGGCCCAGAAAGAACCAGGACCAGGACTTTTCCCCTCCTGATCATCATCTCTTTTTGGAGTTTTTTTTATTATTATTTAAAGGACTTTGATGAGTGGATTTTTCCTCTTTTTTTTCCAGAGCATAAGACATTTGAAAAAGACTTCAACTGCACTTATTTGAGAAAAAAAATCTGTTGCCAAGTGTGACTGAGTGGGTGCTGTGGATATACTATTATTGCTGCCCTTTCTAAGCAGTATTCTTTGGTAGGTTTTAATAAACAAAACTCTGTAAAAACTGGCAATATAGATCACTAGATCAGATACTGATCTGACTTATTTACTTTATATTTTTCATCAGTTTTAATATTTTATTCGGTAATTTATTTCCCTCCCCTTGCAGGAAACTTGTGTAAGATGCTTTCCCCTATTTTTTTTTCTTGTTTCATCTTCTTTCTTTATATTTTTTTTGTTCTATAATTTTGTATTTCTAAAAGGAGCACAAATCATCATAAGCTGACCGTTGTTCTAGGTAATAAGGGTATATTTTGATGTGATAATTTTGATTGTAATTTAATTTTCAGTAGTGGTTCCGTACGAGCTGATTGAGACACAATAAATTTGTTAGAATGAAATGCAAATCATGTTGTGTTTGGAGATTTATATTCTTATCGCTTTTTTTTATTTTTAAAAAAAGGGGTGTGCTATTTTTTTGCATGCAGATAAGATGGTGGACTATTTAGTCCCAGATGAAGCTAATAATAACCTCCATTACAATACAAAGACTCTTTATAGAGGAAAAGCTTTAATCTAAATATTTTTGTATTTACTAAACTATAAAAAATGGCGTTTTATTCCAGCATGCACGGCACTAAGAGCTCCTAAGTTATAGCCTATAAGCTTACATAAATGTCCAGCAGCGTTTGTTATCATCATCCCATAACTGTGCATTACCATTTAAATGAAACATCGCGGTCAGTTGCAGCAGGCCTGCACAATGGCAAGCCTGTTTGTTTACATCTGCTGCCTCTTGAGGCCTTGGGCGAGAAGCTGGAGCTTTAACCTGCAACCTGCAAAACATGCAACATTTTACATATTTAGTGCAGAAAATAGAGAGAAATTCAAACGGGTTGATGCATGTTATGTGTTATTTACGTTGCAGCTTATAGTCCAAATTCTGCACCATAATACTAATATAAACATATAATTAATAGCCTGGTTCATGCGTTTATCAGTGCAACAAAAAAAGCTGTATACTCTGCAAAATAATTGTTTTAAAGTCATTGCAACAGCGATATTTTGCAAGATTACGCATGCAAATGCTTCATAACTCCACATTCATATAACCTGCAAAACATGCAGCATTTTAGATATTTGGTGGAGAAAATAGAGAGAAATTCAAACGGATAATAGTGGATTTTGATGCATGTTATGTCATATTTACGTTGCAGCATATTGTCCAGATTCTGCATCATAATAATGATATAAACATATAATTAATAGCCTGGTTCATGCGCTCATTAGTGCAACAAAAAAAGCTGTATACTCTGCAAAATAATTGATTTACAGTCATTGCAACAGCGAAATTTTCATTGCAATTTCGTTGCAAATGCTTCATAACTCCATCCACATTCATATAACCTGCAAAACATGTAACATTTTAGATATTTGGTGGAGAAAATAGAGAGAAATTCAAACGGATAATAGTGGGGTTTGATGCATGTTATGTCATATTTACGTTGCAGCTTATAGTCCAGATTCTGAATCATAATACTGATATAAACACATAATTAATAGCCTGGTTCATGCGCTCATCAGTGCAACAAAAAAAGCTGTATACTCTGCAAAATAATTGATTTACAGTCATTGCAACAGCGAAATCTTTGCAAGATTACGCATGCAAATGCTTCATAACTCCATTCCCATTCATATAACCTGCAAAACATGCAACATTTTAGATATTTGGTGGAGAAAATAGAGAGAAATTCAAACGGATAACAGTGAGGGTTGATGCATGTTTTGTAATGTTTATGTTGCAGTTTATAGTCCAGATTCAGCACCATAATACTGATATAAACACACAATTAATAGCCTGGTTCATGCGCAACAAAAAAAGCTGTATACTCTGCAAAATAATTGATTTACAGTCATTGCAACAGCGACATTTTTGCAAGATTACGCATGCAAATGCTTCATAACATCCACATTCATATACTCTGCAAAACATGCAGGTGTGCTCTGCAGGTAGATATGTAGTGTGTTATAGGATGCGTGGCAGTGGGTCAGAGAGCTTATTGATTGTGTCTGTCCCACAGCAGGCTGGAGTGCTGTTTGACATGCTGCGGATTAATATCTGGCTTGTTGTTGCAGGATTTGTGAGGTGCAGGAAAATTACTGCTCCTAAAGAGGCGCTTGTTTGTGCACTTTTATCTCCTATAATATCTCTAAATGATGGTCAATACTTGGGACTTTTTCTCGTCTCGGCTCTGAGAGGAAAATGTCTTCCTGGCTTCTAAACTTTCTTTCCTTTCTTGAGTTGTCTCGCTCGCCTATTCAGCAAAACTCACAAAACGTGTCCTCTCGCTTGCAGGATTTGAATTTCGCGGATGATTTCCCATACTAGTTGCTAAGCAACTGAATTCAATGATATAGAGAAAGTGGGCATCATTTTTCTTTGTCTCCATTAGTAAAAGTGGCAGCAGAAGACACGCTGTATAGCCTATAGGCTGCACATGTGCACCCAAAACTTTATGTTCTTCTGCGTAATTTACACACACGTGTGTTGATGCATTTGCAAGAAAAAAAAAATAATTATGATGCAAAACTGTTTATTTAATTGTGTTATAATATTTGGTGCATGCTGACGGATGCGTTTAAAAATAAAAAGCATGTGTGCAGCGAGGCTCCACTTTGGCCTCATGCTCATTATGCATGCAGCTCCTGCTCCTCTCTATAATAAAACCAATGCAAAGTCACATGACGTGCTAAGATAAGCCCAAGAGAGGAACACTTGAGGTTCATCTAAATAAATCCCCCCAAAAAGCGAGCGGACCTGTGCAGTAAAAACACCTCTCAGCTTGCAGAAATGCTCCAAATCTAGAGCGAGATTTTACGCAAAAAGAGTTTCAAATCTCATAATGGGTTTTGGTTCGCCTATTCTCCAACAGCTTTGCCTTTTGCACGGCTCTTCTAAACCATGTTGGCAGCAGCATGTGTGTGAGTGTGTCTCAGTGTGTGTGTGTGTGTGTGTGTGTGTGTGTGTGTGTGTGTGTGTGTGCACCGAAGTGGAGGGATAAAACACAACTTTTAATGCAACGATTATTATTATTAATAATAATATTTAATGTGCATCATCAACAACCAGCGCCCTTCAGTCAGTCTGACATGCAACTAAATAAAATAAATAAATAAAAATAATCTCTAATAATTTATATATGCACCTTAACAAATAATAGTCACATAATAAAAATAAAAGTAATATATTTATAATAATAGTTATATGATTATAGCTTTAGGCCCACATCAACTTATGTGTATTTAAATATTAAACTTTTATATTGCTTTGTATTGTTTTATGCTTGTAGATATAATGCAATATGTTTAATTATAAGGCTGCTACATTTAGAGTTGCATTCGCCTTCATGTCGCACACTTTCCTTCACTTTTTAATTATATATACACGCGTTTAATTATACTTATTATATGTGCATATGGCTTTTTAGACGGTTAAATTAACCTAAATGTAGGCTGTTTATACTGTAATATATAAAGTGTAATAAATGCATGCTTTTATTATATCATGCATTCAGTTTTGCAGACTTGCAGACGTGATATAGTGTCACTTAAATAGACTACTAACTAGTAAATGTATGGCAGGTCGGTGCAAACGTGCATGTGCACACCCTCATACTGTATTTACTCCACGTGTGCAGCGCATGAATATGGATTATTGTGAGCTGTTCTCTGCAGGGAGTCTTCCTCTTCCGAGTCCACACGGATTTATCTCTGCTGCAGAAAATAATATATATATAAATATATATCCTTCTGTCTGCTGACTTTATATCAGTATTCTGGTATTTTACAGTAAGTATTCCTCTGATTCATACTCTTATTTGTGCTGCTGTCATCGGGGTGACTCCATGGATGCAAAAGTCTGCTTCACTTTATTATTATTAATAATATTATTACATTTTATTTAGATCATAAACTTAGCTTCTATAGTTTAATTTCATTTAATTAATATTATTTTTGCAATTGTTATTTTTTCAACAAATTCAATTGGGACATTTAATTATTATTTTATTATATTATTATACTTATATATACAAAAATTGGTTAAACAAGCATTTTATTATTATTATTATTGTTGTATATTATTATGCAAAAGTCTGCTTCACTTTATTATTATTAATAATATTATTAAATTTTATTTAGATCATAAACTTAGTGTGTTTTATTTAATTTTAGTTTAATTGATATTTTTGCAGTTGTTATTTTTGTCAACAAATTCAATTGGGGGCATGTTAATTATTTTATTATATTTATATAAATTTGCCATCATGAGTGTTTAACCAGTTTATTATTATTATTATTATTATTATTTAGGTTTATATATAAATAGAGAAGAGATGATTACATTATATCTAAGGGACCTTTTCTCTTCTTTCAGAATAAAAAAATAAACTATAAATTGAGGAGAAAAGATGATAATAGGCCAACATGTAAATATCTCGTATCAAGTGGCAGCAGAAGAAGAAGAGGAAGAAGAAGAAGAGGACGTTTTAAAATATGACGTGACTCTCGGGGGTTTCCTCTCTATAAATTGTGAAGGTCATGGTTTTGTGAGCAGGCAGGATGAAGAGGGAGAGGTAGAGGAGGAGGAGGAGGTGGAGGAAGAGGAGGAGGAGGAGGAGATGCAGAGCAGAGAGGTATAATGTGCTCCAGCAGCATCTCATCTGCCTGTCTGCATTCATAAAGCACATAAAGCTGCTGCTGCTGCTGCTGCTCTATAGACTCCTCTTCCTCCTCCAATGCATTTAATTCAACGACATTTTGTTAGATTTAATTTACACATTTAGAAGTGACAGCCTTTTTTTTATGAATAAAGATTATTTTCCATTTAGATATTTAAAATAAAGTGAGAATAAAGCTTTAAACCTTACTTGCAAAAACTCACATTTTAGAGCTTTAAACTTCACTACAAAAAAAGATGCTCCAGTGCATCAGCACAAAACGAGGCAAAAAAAACTCTAATATTATAGGTGTTTATAATATTATTATTCCTATAGCTGTTAATAATATTTGTTGTTCTCACAATGTTCTGCTTTTGATTTAATTATATATATATTTTCAGTTTGTAGTGACGTTTCACCGTTATAATCCAGATAATATTTCTATAATATTCTTATTATAGTCTATTCCAATAAGTGCATTTTAGTTAGTAAACTTAATATTGCCTAAACTAAAACAGAGTAATACATACGAAATGTCTATAAACTTATAATATTCCTATAATTCTTTGCAAGTTTCTGACTTTTTATTGCTTTTATATACTTTTATTTCTACTCTCCTGGTATCAGTGTACTAGCACTATTCTGCACTTTATTAGCACCTATTTTATTTTGTTTTTATTTATTTTATTCTTTCCCCATGCACACACACACACATGTAGTATTATAAACTGGAAGTTTTTCTGGCAGGAGAAATAATCCCAGTTGTGTCTGTGCTGCAGGTCAGTGAGCAGCGTCCTGCAAAAACAAAGATAGAATATAAAATAAATCATATATATAATAAATAATTATTTGTGTGGACATTTAGTCAGCAGTGTGTGTGTTTCAGCTCTTCCACTAATTTATCTAATTCGTGTTAAAACTCATCCTTCAGATATATTTGGAGGAAAAGTTCCCTCAGTAATAAACACACTGATAATACACCTTTATAGCAGGATAGACGCATGTTTAGTGTGATTATTTGCAGTTTAAATTCTCCTGATAAATAAAAGGAAACAGTTTAGTTATTATATGTTTATTGCAGTCAGAGACAGAAGCTTTAAACAGCAGAATAAAAACCAGTTTATTCATGTCGTTTTTAATCATCAACATCAAAATGATTAAAACAATAATCCCTTAATGATTTTATAAATATTATCTCCTCAATAAAACACAGCTCTAATCCAGATCCTCTGTCTATCCTTCCTGATGGAGTAGATGTCTCCCCTGCAGCTTCTCTGACCTTACAGTGCCACCCAGTGGTCGTCTAACTCCACAATACAAACACTCCTCTCATTATCTCCACTACAATCAGCTGATCTAATCAAAGTTAATAAATAAAGATGTAGTTTAATGTGAAGATTTAGAGTCTGTAGACACTTAATTTGTTTTTAAGGCACTTAATGTCATTTAATTTATCAGAAGTCTGTTTTTAAAAATATTCAGTGCTGAATGGAAATAGCTGGAAACAAATTAATTCAAAGTCTATTTACTTTCATTTACAAGTTCATTATTTGCTATTGTGTTAAACAATGCAGATAATAATCTACTTACAGCACAACACTACTTATGAATAGCATGGCTTATGTATTTTTATTTGTATTCCAGTTGTTGTTCAGGTTCATACATGTCACCTCTGTGCATGTATCTCCAAACATATTAACTTTCTAGCTCTGTTTTGTGACAGTATCAGATGATCCAATGGGTTTATTTGAAGAAATACATTTAATCTATCCATTTCTATTAAAATTAAATATCACCACATTTGAGAATACATGGTTTTCATTGGACAGAGATAATACGTTAGTCCAACAACTGAAATGTTGATCATCATTAGAGCTGAACGATTTTGCAACAAAAACGTCTAATTTTGATTATTTCGACTGATATTACGATAATGATACTTTGTATTCTCATTTTCATTGAAACACATATTAAAATTATTAAAGTGGTATTTTTCTAGGGCTTTCATCAACCACAGAAATTCTTAGTCGACTAACACTCATACGATGTTGTCGACTAATCGATTAGTCGATTTAATCAGATCCGTGAAACTGAGTTTCTCCACAAAGAATCACACAAAAGCACCATTTTAAATCTTTAAATTGACTAAGAGGAGGCAGCACTAGATGTTTGCAGGGATCTGTACTAAACAAAGATGGTATTTTGACACACATTTCACCTTTAACAAATATTGTGTATCCTGCGATTCGACAGTAAGATATAATGTGATTTCGATAAAATTTCGATTAATTTTGATGCCCTATAATCATCATTTAGCATTGTCCTCTGATTTCCTTATGTTTTCCTTTTTAAACGACATACACCCTAGGAACTTTATCTATCTGTCAGACTAAACAGGTGTTTTTCTATAGGCAGGAGGACATGCAAATGATGCTGTAAGTGAGGTCAAGTCTGGCCAAGTTGTTCTTGTATATGTTTATGTGTGAGCCTCCATAACATTAGTTATTCTACTCATTGTATCTGTCTCTAAATGTGGTGATTTTTAGTTACTAAGTGTTCCTTTATGGGTTGAGACAATCCTCCTCCTCCTTCAGCTAAATGAAGTTGACATTTTGGACTCACATATGGTTAATAGGACAGTGACAGCACTGTTTCTGACGTCATGTTTCCACCTTAGTCGGTTTCTGTTTGTGTGCAGTTTTAGTCTGAGCATGTTTTATTCACTCTCTCTCACACACACACACACACACACACACACACACACATACACTGTGTGTATCTTGTTTCAGCCTGGGTTGAACACGTGCTCCACCCCTCCGCCTGCATCATGATCCCCCATAAAAGACAGCCCCGGCCCTGCTTTATTGGTTTCCATGGGAACCAGGAAGCTAGTTAGTGATCTTTCACATCTTCTCCTGTTGTTTATGCATGTGACACTGAGGGAGAGAGAGAGAGAGTGAGAGAGGCAGCTTTTCAGTCAGAGGAGGGCATGTGTTTGGAAAGCATCTGCACAGAAACACGTAGTAGTATTGGAGGATTATTGAGAGTAAAGGCTTCTTTGTTGGTGCTGATGGTGTCTACAATAAGGCAGCATCTTGTGCAAGTCTTACATGCTGTATTTCAGTTGTAGAATGAGAAATTATATCAACAAATATACCAAAAGTAATCAGAGCAGCAGTGGATGAAGTACCTGAACGCAACACCTGAGTAAAAGTACAGATATCTAACCAGAAAATGACTTTAGTAGAAGTTAAAGTCACCTATTAGAATATTACTGGAGTAAAAGTCTTACATTTTCTGATATTTACTGTACTTAAAAGTAATTTTCTGATATTAAATGTAAATGCAAATATTTAATCACGATTAATCGCATGATTGTCCATAGTTAATCTCGATTATATGCACATTTTATCTGTTCAAAATGTACCTTAAAGGGAGATTTGTCAAGTATTTAAGACTCTTATCAACATAGGAGTGGGCAAATATGCTGCTTTATGCAAATGTATGTATATATTTATTATTGGAAATCAATTAAAAACACAAAACAATGACAGATATTGTCCAGAAACCCTCACAGGTACTGCATTTAGCATAAAACAATATGCTCAAATCATAACATGGCAAACTGCAGCCCAACAGGCAACAACAGCTGTCAGTGTGTCAGTGTGCTGACTTCACTATGACTTGCCCCAAACTGCATGTGATTATCATAAAGTGGGCATGTCTGTAAAGGGGAGACTCGTGGGTACCCATAGAACCCATTTTCAGTCACATATCTTGAGGTCAGAGGTCAAGGGACCCCTTTGAAAACTGCCATGCCAGTTTTTACTCGCCAAAATTTAGCAGAAGTTTGGAGCGTTATTTAACCTCCTGCTGAGTTGTCATGGTTGGTACCAATGGATTCCTTAGGTTTTTCTAGTTTCATATGATGCCAGTATCTAACACGTTATTATCACTTTAACTTTGATAGCCCTAATATAGATTCTCAAGTATTATTACTTTGTTACATTACACCACTAGTAGGCTGCTCCTTTTTTAAACTGGCATTTTTAGATGTATGTCATAATCAGAGTTTAGGTGTCAGAGTTTGACACACGGTGCAACGTTTCCTTTAGAGAAGCAGCCGTACTCTGAATAATATTCCCGTTCTCAGGACCTGGTGGCATGTGTCCATAAAGTTATCTTTGAACAAATTGCCTCGTGATAGGAAGTTCAGCTAACTTCTTGGTCCCTACCCATAATCCCTCTCCGCTGAGATTTGAACCCGGCCGCCGCCCCACGTCCAGCAGCGGCTGCTTCCAGAAGCCTCGTGTCAAAAAGCTGGTCGGCATTTCAAAGAGACTCCGAACATTGGTGGAGACTGACGCCCACAGCCGCCGACGGGCCGCTGCCAACAATCGCTGTTTGTGTTGGCTCCGAGAGCCGATCGTACAGAGAGGGGGATTCAGGAGATGCCAAGTAATGACTTGGTAACCTCGAAAAAGTAGAAAAGAAGAAATCTGCGAAGGCGTGCCAGGACTTTCTGCTTATGAGCACAAACATGGAGGAGGACTTTAGTTTGGCTTTCTGGGAGAGTTCCTACGTCACATTAAAGTATATATGTGTGTTTGAATGTACATGAATGTGTGTCTGTATTTTGTATTCATATGTGTGTGTGTCCTCTCCCAGCGAGCGTCCCGGGCGGTGACGGATCTCAGCAGCAGACGGATCGATGGTCGGGGACAGAGGCAGGGGTCGGCGGTCCTCAGGGGTCCGCCGGTGACATCTCCCACCGCAGCCCGCCGTCCGGCCAGCAGCTCGGGGTCAGCCGTCCCAGCAGGCCGCTCGCTCTGGCAGCAGTTACCAAGGTGACAGCATGTCAGCACGGCCCCGCGGCGCCGCTGAGGGCGGGGAGGGTGAGGCGGAGGGGAGCGAGCGGGGAGCCCGATGCATCACCGACTCTGATGGGTTTGTCAATACTGCTTAGATCCAGGGGGAGCCGGGCCCGGCGTGACACACACCGGGCCCCTCCAGAGAGCTAACACACACACACACACACCTGCAAACACACACAAGAATAAGCATCACATGCATGCTAGGACACACACGCACACACGCATACCTTTACATTTTCACACCATCATAAGCACGTTCTGACTCAAACGTACAAGAAAGACGTGAATATAGTCGTGCATTTGCTTCCAATCATGAGGAGACTCATGCACACACTTGTTTTTGTCATTTAGGACAACATTGCGGTGAGTATTTGTCCCTAAATGGGTAATGAGTCCCCATTATGTGACCTTATGTGAACAGAGTTTTGTACCCCTGCAAAAACACATGCTGTACAATACATCCACATGTGCATACTGGATGTGCAACATATGCATTTTGGCTTAGAAACACACACTATGTACTTGCACATGCATACTCATGGTGCACACATATGGTGTTGTGGTCTTATTTGCACATCAACAGATTCACATTTTGCCACAAAAATACAAGAAAGACATCAAAAGTAAATCACATTCATGAACAAACAGATGCACTGCATTCACTTACATCCCTAGAGACTTACTCTAACCTCAACCAAAACCACGACATGCCTCACCATAAAATCAATCTTTCCCCAACCTCAACCAGAAACCAAAGATGTGTTCCAGTCCCAACTACACCCTAAGTCTAAGCAGGTTTTAACACATAGTTAGTGATACCTACTCAAAACTCAACTACTGAAAAGTGAACTGTTGATGTAAACTAGTGTCCTGAAAAGCAGTGCATCAAAGGGAAATAGAAGTTTGACTCACAGCTGCAAAAAAAATACAGAAATAGCAAATTCTGGTGAGACAGAAAGATCTCAGAATACAAAACAAAACATGACTTATATATATTTGTAAAAGACATTAGCTTTTATTTGTGAAATTGTATTGCCGTCAGATGATGCACGCATCGTTTCCTGCAGCTCTGTCTCCTACAATATTACGTTCCCATACTGCTACCAACATGTTCTCATCCCAACTTGTCACATACTGACGCTTTGCCAGACCCGTCAGCATCACATTTTGGTCGCAGTAAACACATGCTTAATGTTGTGAAGTAAACTAAAACACTTGCTTAGGTTTAGGCAACAAAACCACTTAGTTAGGGTTAGGAAATCATCATGGTTGGGCTTAAAATAAATACGGAAAATATGTACGGAAACAACGTAACATCAGTACGGGAAACACGTCACTAACGGAACTTACAAAACAAAACACCGGTGTGCCACTATAAGCGGTCTTTCTCGCTTTTTATTCTACATCACTAGCTCTGAGCGTAGCATATTTACACGGATGCGTTTACAGTGCAGTCAGTACAGACTACGCGGCGTACAAATGACACGCCAAAAGCAAGAACGGCGTTCTTATTGCGCACTTTGGCCTTGCACATTATCATGTGCAATGTGCAATCATGTCATTTATACGCCTTTTCGTGCAGAGGGGCTGGTTTTAACCCTGAAATTTAATAGTTTAATTGGTTGTGAGAACCTGGGTTTTGTCCCCACAATGTGATTTATAGAGGTACACCTGCAAGCACACGTTGGCTTAGAGACACACCATACACTTGCAGGATATACACACATATTTAGTTTTATTTACACTTCGACATTTGAGCAAAAGAAGAAGAAAGACATAAGCATGAACACACACACACACGGCGACACACTCCTGACTGACTGATTGTTTGCGGAGACTGCATGGATGCGTGGATTAAGCTGTTGGTGCAGGAGTGGAGAGATAAAGAATGACTGTAGTGTGTGCTGCAGGACCAGAGAGAGGAAAGAGAAAGAGTGAGGTGAAGGGAGAGAGAGCACGCTCAGGCCGTCTGACTCTGTATCTCATTAACCAAAGCGAGGTGAGGGGGGGTTGGAAAAGCAACGTTTGGCTCCGAGGGGTTTGCAGTGTAACCATTTCTAGGCCTTTGGGTTTAATAGATTACTAATGATCGGCCACAGGTATTTCCAAGTTAGACATTAGACGCGGACGCCTGAAATGAGATCATTTGCTAATCCGTACATTTGATATGTGAATGAGAGCGTGTTTGTTGGGATGTTTGGAGCTAATCTGGTGCTGCTATCTCGGTGTGGTGAGGAGCTCATGACTCCTCGTAGGCTCAATCTGACCAATCCTCTTAGCAGGAGAGAGTTGAGCTCTGTTTCATTCACCCTATTATGTCAATGTTTAATGCCTGAGGACGGAGAGGTAAAAACATTAAGGCAGAGCTTGTTTGCAGCCAACGCGAGAGTTCTCACGCTTGTTTTGAAGCTACGACGTCTGCATCCGCTGCAGCGAACGCTCCTCTCCGACTCACACATCAGCAAACACAGAGGTTGCTTGCACTCAAACACCATTCGAATGGCTTCCGCCGCCGTTTAAAAGCTTTGCTCGCTGAAATAAAAGTAATTAATTGGTGTTATACACCAAGGACATAATTATCTTTTCCAGTAACTGGCACATATTTAATTACCAGTAATTGTTCCCCGAGCCTTGTTCAAAAGTGTTGCGCGCCAGACAGTTCTGATATATTATACACTAATCCCGCACTTGATACTCAGTCAATTAGGGGATGTGTGTCAAAGAGCAATCATGTAAACAGCGTCGTGGTGCACACACACATCCTTCCGAGACGTGACGCAGGCCGCCGTCAGTGTCCGCACTTCCTCCGGGTGCACCTATCCTTCCCGAGGTGTTAATGCATGCCAGATTGGAGGAAAGTAATTTGAGATCATTTCGCAACAAAAGGCCGCAGATACTGATTAACACGGGAGGCTACTTTCTCGCCAAGTGGCGCAGTCCCATTTGAGCTAAATTTACTCCCATGTGCCTCGGGGGTGTGTGGGGCCAGAGGGGCCCTTGAACATGAGAACAGGGTTTAATAAGTAAACAGAAGAGGCAGAGAACAGTGCTTCTGATCAGGGCTTATTTGCCCAGCCGAGCCCCCGGTACGCGCTACTAGCTGATTAGCCCTGCCGATTGTACCTTGTAATTGCAGTGCCTTGACCCCCTCTAGGCAAATATTAGATTTTAGTGGTTTAACCTTTCCAGTCGTCAGAGCGGGGTAAATTGCCCAACCAGATGTTAAGGAGCCCAGCGGTAGTCTGCAGCCCTTCTGATCAGCAGGGAGGAAAAAAAAAAACTCACAGATTGAACCTTTTTCTTTTTTAATATTGTCTCAATTTCCTTCTGGCCTTTCAAGCTGATTTCTCGCAGCAGTTTCCTTCCCCGAGAAATCCTCATCCCCTCCTCTGATGTCGGGTTACAAGCGAGACATATTATTTAAAATCAGTCCGGTCACAGTCATTAGTGGGGGACAAATGATCAATGGGAAGATCAATGGTAGATATTAACCCAGCAACTAGTCCCTCAGTTCA
This sequence comes from Hozukius guyotensis, assembly GCA_916700995.1. NCBI lineage: Eukaryota > Metazoa > Chordata > Actinopteri > Perciformes > Sebastidae > Hozukius > Hozukius guyotensis. Next base: position 758 of record CAKALU010067869.1, on the reverse strand, counting down.
ATCACTCCGGCAATTTGTCACCTGGTGAGGTGCCGAGCAGCTCTCTCCTCCAAGAAAATACCACTTATTTACATAGAAAGAATTGTACTCACTACCGTTAAAATGCACCAAATGTTTATGCAGTTTGTCATTGTGCAAAAATAGAAGAAAAATCAACTTTTACTGTTATTAATAGACTCATTTATGCATCTACAATTATTATATTTCAACTAGGGCTGTCAAAGTTAACGCAATTTGTTTTAATGCCACTAATTTTCAGTTTTAAAGCTAGAGTGAAGATACCGTATCATATGAAACTAGAAAACCTAATGAATCCATCGGTACCAACCATGTCATACTAGCTTGTCGTGAAAAAGGTTAAGTAACGCACCAAACTTGCGCTACATTTTGGCGAGGAAAAACTGTCATCGTCATTTTTAAAGGGGTCCCTTGACCTCTGACCTCCAGATATGTGAATGTAAATGGGTTCTATGGGTACCCACGAGTCTCCCCTTTACAGACATGCCCACTTTATGATAATCACATGCAGTTTGGGGCAAGTCATAGTCAAGTCAGCACACTGACACACTGACAGCTGTTGTTGCCTGTTGGGCTGCAGTTTGCCATGTTATGATTTGAGCATATTGTTTTATGCTAAATGCAGTACCTGTGAGGGTTTCTGGACAATATCTGTCATTGTTTTGTGTTGTTAATTGATTTCCAATAATAAATATATACATACATTTGCATAAAGCAGCATATTTGAGTATTAAATACTT
>CAKALU010067868.1:26075-53701 GCA_916700995.1 Hozukius guyotensis | reverse complement strand
GTTCTCCCTCCTGCCTCTGGTACAAGATACAGGACCCCCAGGACTCTCACCCCAGGCCATCAGACTTTTAAATAGATAATTCATACGACACCTTCTCACACAAAAATATATCTTATACTGTATATGTTCTTAATGTATATGTTCTTAATATGCCTGTATATGTTCTTAATGTATATGTTCTTAATATGCCTGTATATGTTCTTAATATGCCCTTGTACAAAGTATTTCCTTTTATAATTGTAATGTAATTGTAATGTAAATGTAATATAACTTATTTTAATGGAGTTTCCCAGCAAAAAGTATTTCACACCTTTGTACCTGTATAACCGGCGTGACAATAAACATGTTGAATCTTGAATCCAAAAACTGCTATAAATTGTATGCCGAATTTACAACTAGGCACTAATGATTCACATCACATGATTTTCTTTAATATGTGTTTACTGACAGGCAGTTTTAACAACAATACTCCTTTAATTTGACATATTACGGATGGAGTTCTGTTTCAGCCACACCAGACACCGGTACACACAGGGGGAGGAAATGCTAATGCTGGGATGTTAACGTTGTCCAGATAACAATGAGTAATGGTTTTAACTGAACTGACTACATTGGAATATATAAAGTTTAATATAAAGTCCTAGTTACCTGTGGTGAGTCTGGACGACACCTCTCCAAACGGCGACGGCTCCATACGCAGATACTTCTGAGGTGAAGAGGAGACCGGAGACATTATCGGGGCGCACCTCCTCCGTTTAGGTGAAGCCTGGCTCATTAGTGGATCAAAATCCAGAGTCCTCTTCAGAGTAGCTCCACAAGCCATCCCGCTGTAATATGTGTAAAAAAAAAATAAAACAATAAAGCTTAAAACCCCTTTTTAAGTGAAGGAAGTCGCTGATCTGACCTGGGCCCTAACGTTAGCTAGGTCAAACACAGCAGACAAATACGCTCTAATTTCGTCTCCCGTTGCTTTCTGATGATAAATATCACATAGATTACGTTACCGAGTATCTCTTCAAGTAATCTGGATGATTTAATGTAGAGTAAATACGCTATAAAATCGGATGATTGTAGATTTTGTTGCTACACTGGATCCGAGTTTTCACCCTCTCAACGGCTCTCAGACTAGTTTACCTTTTCTTCCGTTTGATGTGATGAGTTCTGCGCATGCGCGAAGAAACATTCAGAACAGTCTCATTGCTGGTAGTTGTAGTTTTTGCTCCCAATCGAGCCCGTTGTTTTTTTTATTTAAAGACTACATTTCCCGAAGAGCTTGAAACTATGCTTTTTTTCAAATTTGTTATGTTTGCTGACAGTCTGAAGTTTCAGTTTCACTTAAAATGTTTGAATAAAATAGTAAAAAAAGAAAAAAAAGCATTTTAAATTAAAAGAATTTTTTTTTTTACGTATAATTGTTTTTTTACGTATAAAAAGACTTAGACTAATATAATGCATTCAGTTAGTTTTTTAGACATGAATCTATCACACTATGTCTATATTGACTATTATTATAGATTATAATTCTTAGTCTTTAATGCACATTTTTAGATTATAATTTACAGTCTTTAATGTATATTTTTAGATTATAATTTACTGTCTTTAATGCAAATTTTTGCACATATTTAGTTTATATTTACAGTCTTTAATGCATATTTATAGATTATAATTTACAGTCTTTAATGCATATTTTTGCACATTTTTAGTTTATAAATTAGTCTTTAATGCACATTTTTAGATTATAATTTACAGTCTTTAATGCACATTTTTAGATTATAATTTATAGTCTTTAATGTATAATTTTAGATTATAATTTACAGTCTTAAATGCATATTTTTAGAGTATAATTTATAGTCTTTAATGCATATTTTTAGATTGTAATTTACAGTCTTTAATGCACATTTTAGATTTTGTTGCTACACTGGTTCCGAGTTTTTACCCTCAACGGCTCTCAGACTAGTTTACCTTTTCTTCCGTTCGATGTGATGAGTTCTGCGCATGTGCAAAAAACGGTCTCATTGCTGGTATTTGTAGTTTTTGCTCCCAATCGAGCCCATTGTTTTCTTTAACTTAAATACTACATTTCCCGAAGAGCTTGAAAACTATGCTTTTTTTCAAATTTGTTTTGCTTGCTGACAGTCTGAAGTTTCACTTAAAATGTTTGAATAAAACTGTAAAAAAAAAAGAGCATTTTAAACGTACAAAAATACTTAGAATTAATATAATATGTACAGTAAGTTTTTTAGACATGAATCTATCACACTATGTCTATATTGACTGTTATTATAGATTATAATTCTTACAGTCTTTAACTCACATTTGTAGTTTATAAATTACATTATTTAATGCGCATTTTAGATTATAATTTACAGTCTTTAATGCACATTTTTAGTTTATAAATTACAGTCTTTAATGCATATTTTTAGATTATAATTTACAGTCTTTAAAGCACATTTTTGCACATATTTAGTTTATAAATTACAGTCTTTAATGCATATTTTTAGATTATAATTTACAGTCTTTAATGCATATTTTTGCACATTTTTAGATTATAATTTATAGTCTTTAATGCATATTTTTAGATTATAATTTACGGTCTTTAATGCACATTTTTAGATCATAATTTATAGTTTTTAATGCACATTTTAGATGATAATTTACAGTCTTTAATGCACATTTCTTTTTAATATAAATACTACATTTCCCGAAGAGCTTGAAACTGCTTTTTTTCAAATTTATTTTGTTTGCTGACAGTCAAATTTTTACATTTGCATAAAACATAAAAAAATAGCATTTTAAACATATAAAAAGACTTAGTCTAATATAAAACGTTCAGTTATTTTTTTATAGACAGAAATCTATTACACTATGAGCATTTAAATATAGAAGAATTTACCTAATATGAGGATTTGAGGAAACAATATCTCAACTCAGCCTTTTTATTAATGTCAAAATGCACTAAAGTTAATTGAAAACCCAGGCCAGCTTGACTAAAATGCAGCTACAAAGAAGAATTAATACAATGTTTAGGTATTTAATGTTTCCTCTGCCTTATTAATGAGTACAGGATCAAAATGTGAACAAATTGTCTTGAATTAAAAGCATATTTCTGGTTCAGAAGAAATAATTATAATGCTGCCTGAGAATTAAATTATATTAAATTAAAAATTAAACTGTAGGTCTGCAAAATTAGTAGCCAACTAATAGTCTGTGGATCAGAATTTAAGAAGTAAATGAAGTTGTATAAAAGATAAATAGTTCTGCAGTGTGGGTGATCAGGGTATGATTAAGTATGATGATTAAATATCGATCAAAAGAAGTGACTTCATAGGCATGCACTTGGACTTTTCAAAGCTGCAAAACTCCCTGTCTGAATTGTTTTTTTTATTTGAAACAACACCCCACCCCTTGCACACACACCCAGAAGTTTGAGACATTTCCCTTCTGTCACCACCACTTTCTCAACCACCACTGTAGCTACACAAACATATTTTGAACTGTACAAAAAATGGAGGAGGATGTGAGAGACGATGGTATTTCAACACTTCAGTTCTCCAGCCCCAAAAAAGCAAAACATTTTATATCAATAGACTTCACTAAACTGTACTTTTTGTATCATTATTCTGCAGTGTCAAGCTGGAAAGTTACCAAATCTATTGGACAATATGAACAAATGAATCCTTAAGTTAAGTAATGGTGTTATACTTACTCCTGCATCTTGGTCCCAACTAGAGCTGCAACAACATGTTATTTTCATTAATCGGAATACACTGTAAATAACCCTTTAACACCAAATATCCACTGCTGCCATTATAGATTATAATTCTTACAGTCTTTAATGCACATTTTTGCACAGTTTTAGATTATAATTTACAGTCTTTAATGCACAGTTTTAGATCATAATTTACAGTCTTTAATGCACATTTTCAGATTATAATTTACAGTCTTTAATGCATATTTTTTGTTACATGTACATATCATCTATCACTTTATGTGCATATTGAAATATGTACTTGTTACTGTAAATATAAATCCTACTCACATACAGTATATAGATATCTTCACATGTACATACTGTACATAGTCATTTAGTGTATGTATATCCATCCAGTATTCATTTCTTTGCACTATGTGTATTGTTTACAACATCCAGAACACTTGAATCTTATATTTTTTTATTATTGTATTTTGTTTTTATTCTATTATTTAAAACCGGAGTCATATTCCGTGTTTGTATATACGCGAAATAAACTTGATTCTGATTCATTAGTGATTAATCTGCCACTTGTTCCCACTTGTTTCGTATACAAAACATCAGGAAAAAGGTCTTATTGCAGACTTTCACACATGGTGGAGTAAACCCGCCTCATGGGCTTTTCTCAGATTGGAGTATTCTGCAGATAAATGAACAAAATCCTGTTGACATCTGTGTGAACAGATGCTGCAATTTCCCCGTCCCTCTGAGCCAAGAGATGAAAAGAACGGAGCAGATGTTGGCGTCAGAGGATGCTGCGGTTGCTATTCTCTTGCAATTTGTCACTTTTGGGGTTACAAGAAGTAGCCACAGTAATATTAGGAAAGCTAAAATCATAGAAATGTTCTCTTCCCTCAGAAAGGCTGCCATTATTGAGAATGATAATCTTCCACGAGGGGGCAGTAAAACATCACTGATGCTGTTAGGTTGCTGCAGGGCTTGGTTTCCTCTCTCTGCATCCTCTTCAATCGGTGATTGTTGGACGAATTAAGCAACATCATCAATTTAAATAACTGCAGGCGAAAATGACAACCAGCTGCAACTTTATTCAAAAGTTTTTGAAAACAGCAATACTAAAAACACTTGACTGATTGTTGTTTTTTTTATAGTCCTCATTATGCCACCACTGTACAGAAGCCACTTGACAGTTTGACATTTTGATCTTCAATACTCAATAATACAAGAGGCAGCAAAGCATACTGATAAACAGCTCGTCTGGATAACTTCACACCAAGATAAATGTCTACAGAACAGTATTGTGCTGTGAGATTTCTATAGATTAAAAGTACTACATTAGAAAAATCACATCTTCTCAGATTTCTTTTGTCAGGTCGGTCGTCGAGTCTCCACACGTACACTTCCATCCACCAGCTATAATGAAAAGACCCCTGTTTCTTTGTTTAGATAAGTAAAATTAACAGACATTTTTTTTTTTATTTAGAGTTACGCCAAAAGTACTTCACTATAGGCCTGTGCATGGGTTGCTTTTATTTTCCCAAATGATGCCCCGCTGCAACAGTAGCACTAAAACAACTCACTGCAATGATCAAAAAGGCTCGGGGGTTGGAGATATATCATCAAGTCACAAGGTATCACACACGTACAAGGCCGGTAAAAATCATACATTTGATGAAAGCAGCAGAAACCACTTCAACGTTGTTGCAGTAGTGACCAGCACACTGCGTCCAAATTCAGTTTTGATGTGTTCAAGCTTTGGCCAAAAGCTTGAATGAGTCGACTTTATTTTTGCAAGAAAACACTGTACAGTTTGTTAGGTTTACATTTGAACAAAGACACGTTACTCTAACAGCTTAGCGGGTAAAGAAATGGACAACAGGGACGATCGTCACTCTGCCACAGAAAATGCCATTCCAGATCTGACAAAAGCTGTGAAGCCATTTATCCTCCATCTCATTAGAGCTTATTTTTTTTTAATCTTGAGCATGAATCATTCCTCAAAATCTCTTTTGCCACTCACTGTGAGTGTTGTCAGAAGAAAAGTGACATGATAAATGTCAATTTTGGAAATGAACAATCCTTTTTTTTTTATCATTCCCTTTATAGAAATGTCTTTATGCAACATGTACATGAAGCCTGTAGAAAGTCAAGACGCGAAGATTCGTTATATTTATGGTGCAAGACACATTTTTAAAGTCTAGATGACACAGTAAAACATGTCGAATTAAAAATGTCAGTAGCCCCTTATCCCATAAATGAAGATATATTGTTTTCAAAACCTGAATTCACAGTACAAAAATATAATATGCCTTCACTAACTTGGATATCATGAAGTCTATATGGTAAACAGCAGACTCATGATAGTCTTTGATAATCCTTTCAAATTAAGAGTCCTTCCTATGAACTTGCGACACCGTTTGGCACTTTGGCACACCGTGTACTCACAGACCAACGTAAAATAATGCAACCACTGAAGCGTCTACGTGAGGATGTGAGTCGATACTTTCAGGACTTTCTTTTTATATATATCTAACTTCTGCTTTATTGTGTTGAATGGCATTGTTTGGGGAGGATGACATTTACACAGTTTCCCCCCTGTGACGGCCAATTAGACAGCCTCTGCAGAAGTTTCAGTCGACACAGACATTGTTACTTTGGCTATTTTCACAGTGGTCTTCACGCAGCTCTCTGCAGCCCTGTTGGCAGAGATGTTTCTGTTCTGGCAGTCCGACTCGAGGCTATTGTCCAGCTGCTGGGCGCTGCCCCTGCAGGCGTGGCAGGAGGTGAGGAAGGCGTGCCGCATGTCCTTGCTCCTCAAGGCGTAGATGATGGGGTTGACGGTGGAGTTGAGCAGGCAGAGCATGCTGCAGAATGCAAACACCGTCTTGATGTCGTCGTCCATCCTCCAGAAGAGGTCGTAGACCATGATGGCGAGCACTGGGCCCCAGCAGATGACCAGCACCACCAGGATGAGCACCAGGGTCTTGGCCAGACGGATGTCCATGCGCGTCTGCTCTGGACGCGTGGTCTGCACTTTAGTCCCATCTGCAGAGTAAACGACGAGGCTCTTCTGGGAGGTGCGGCTCAGCATGCGCACAGCGTGGTGGTGTGCCTTCCATAGGATGTATATGTAGGCGTAGATGATGAAAAGGACCAGCACGCTGGTCACACCGATCCAGAACAACAGGTAGTTCTCGTCTATCAGAGGGAATATGTCTGAGCAAGTAGAGTTGAGGCGTTTACAGTTCCAGCCCAGCAGAGGTAGCACTGCGATGACGATGGAGATGGTCCACATCACGCAAAAGGCAATGACCGCCTTGGTCCGTGTCACGATGCGCCTGTAGGAGAGAGGCCGGTGTATCGAGATGTATCGATCGATTGCAGTGAGGAAAAGGCTCCCAACGGACGCAGTGAACGACGCCGTGACTCCGCCCAGCTTGAAGAGGAAAACATTGGGGCTGTCCTTCCTGTGGAAGACATGGAAGTCCAAAAAGCTGTAGACAAATATGACACTCCCCAGCAGGTCAGCCACCGCCAGGCTGCCAATGAAGTGGTAGGAGGGCCGGCAGCGGAGGGTGCGGGACTGGAAGATGACGCAGAGCACCACCAGGTTCTCCAGCACCGTGAAGGTGCCCAGAGTCAGAGACATCACCGCCACAGCCAGCTGCTGGCTGGGGGTCAGGATCATGAAACATTCCATGTCCATGAAGTTCTCCCCACATTGTATGGTGTTAGTCTCATCTCTGAAAGTGCTCCTGTTGCCAAACAAGTCAGTGGCATTGGTGGGGAAGAAGGGGATGCCCTTGAGGATGAGCTCCTCGTCCGCAGGCACTTTGTTGGGGAAGGAGTTGCTGCGGAAAGCAGACAAGGGCTTCTGCAGGGAGAAACCCGCCTTGAAGTCTACATCGCTGAGTTGGTCCTCGTAGTTGGCGTTGTTGGAGCCCAGATACTGTAAACCAGATGTAATAGTCCGGAAGGTGGTGTCCGCCACGCCATCCAGCACAGACTTCATGGCTGTGTCTGAGGGTAATACTGCAGTACGAGACGCCTGGACAACCTACAAGATCGATCACAAACATTTCAGACATGTTTGAAAAACCTAAAAAATAATCTCATGCATATTTTGACAGGATATTAATGTTGCAGCAGTGCACACCTTTGATATAAAAACGCCTTTAACACGAGATAACCCTTACATTATGCAAATATTGTTGAATCTTTGATAGTTTTGTACAATTTTAGATGTTTTTTCAACACATTAGAGTTCATAGATTGGACATAAACCACATCTAATGTCCACAAGCTGGTGTATAAATACTGTGTCATGCATCAACACACATAAAATGATTAATCACTGAGTGCTTTCTCTTCAAGAGCAAAAAACCTACTTATAAAAACAAAAAACAGGAACCTGAGGATAAAAACGCCTCTTTTTTTCTATGAGGTGCAGAATCAGACAATGCAATTCCTTTGTACCTGCACAGACTGGAACACCATTACAAAACAGGCTAATTACCTTTATGTAAAACAATATACGGTAAATGCATGCTCAGTTTTTGGCAGCCTAATTTACTGTAACAGTAAAAAGATAGGCTCTATAACTATATATAATAATCTAATTGCTAATATATGATTTAGATTTGTATATTATTTAAATATTGGGCTTTTTAAAAAAGTCTCATAATCAATACAGGAGTGTATTTATTGTTATTCTGGTGCAAAAAAGCAAAAATCATGCAGGATTATGCACAATAAAAAAAAGAAGAAAACATACTTCCATGCAGGGATAAACAACCCAAATCATTTAAAGTGCAAATATAATAAAGAAAAACAACATTAAAAGCCTCATTTAAACATTTAAAAGAAGAAAAGTGCTTCCTTACCTTACATAATTTTCCACAAGTGCGCAGAATAATCCAAGTCAGAAGCGCATCATCCAACAGCTCTTATATAAAAGAATAAGAGACAACCAGCCTGCATGCATGAGTTAGAATGAAACCAACATTATCATCATGATTATTTAGTTTCTTTTTCAAAGTCTGCATGTAACATAAGTTTGTTGGATGTCCGTAGAAGTGAGTTGGAGTTGGAGAGCGCTCCTGCTCTGTGGGTCCAGGTTGTTGCTGCTGCTGCTGCTCCAGCGCCTCTCCAGCCTCTTTCTCTGTGTCTTCACACTTTATGAAGCGTCGCTCCTACAAGCCCTGTCACGTGTTCCCATATAGCTTTATCTGCCCAACCCATGGAGCTGTCAAGTGCATAGGAACAAGGCAGCAGACGACAGTGGTGGAGGAGGAGGAGGAGGCTTATAAAAAAAGATCTGATTTGAATTCTCAAAGCTCCTCCTAGCAGACGATGTGCTCCTCGGATAAAGAACCAAAAAAAAAACTACATTAAGGAAAGCTTTGAATAATCTTTTTATCTTCCTAATTCATGAGGTTATCTTGAACACAATTTCTACATTTTGCAGGAACAAAAAGCTGCATTTCTTCTTTAAAATCTCCACATAAAGGTAACTTTTTACTAGTCAGTCGATTAAAATAGTTAATCGCAAATTAATCGCACATTTTTTATCTGTTCAAAATGTACCTTAAAGGGACTGTTTGTAACTTTTTACAAGTATAAATCTACCGGGTCGGGATCCCATGCGCACTCGCATATGCTCGCGTGAGGCTACGCTGTTCAGACTCAGACTCCTCTGCCTGCTTACCTTCACTCACACAACGAGCGCGTTCTCGCTCCACTCTCACGTGCATGCACGCACACTACACACTGCAGAAGACTTCGTAGCTCTGAGAATATCTAGTGAATGTACAGTGGACATTTGTGCAGAAATAACTGCTGCAGCTCCTCCAGACCAACAGAGGTGTTCCTTGTCTTGTGAAGTGACGGGGCTCCGCAGAGAGAAACGTTATCTGATTTTCTGATCCAAACCAATTATTTGGAGGACTTAAAAGTGTTTGTATTTGGATGAAAAAGCAAAAGAAAAGTAGCCAAATAATGTCATTTACACACTGAGAAATACAACTCAGAGGAGCTCAGCATGTGACAACACAAGATTATTCATACACATTTTATTCTGTTTTATTTATGTCCCCCACCCCTCCGGATAAACCAGTTAGTTATCAGCACATTAAATCAGATTACACACCATCAAATTAGCCAGTCAGATCCTGCTATGACTCACAATAGCAGAGATATTGCTCGGCCTTAATAAAAACAGATTCAATCCACTGATTATGAATTGTCTAATTTACATGCATTCATTTGGCCACATCCATGCAAACATTTTAGTGATTTTCTTTTATTTCTTCTCACAATGGCGGAATAAATGGTGCAGGCCAAGGAGGCAGGAGTTTGAGAGGTTTCATTGTCGTAGATAAAAATCAGAATAGATGCATTAATGTGACATTTTGAGGCCGACAGAACGTGAAAACCTTGCGCCACCTCGGGACTGAAACGAGGCGATGGCTCTATCATCATCACAGGTGTAATTATTAATATCGCTCAGCCGTGGCTGCCGTCTCTGTGTGAAATGAACAAAATGTTCTACTTCACAAAATGAGGAGACATTCACGGTCAGCAAATGACAGAAAAAAAAAAAAAAAAATCTTGAGGAGTATGAAGCTCATATTTCTGTGAGTTTATTTCCCTTTTTTGGCAAAAATAGTCTGCTGGCAGGTTGTCAGTGTGAGCAGCAGACTTGTAAATCATCTCTGAGCTGATTCCCATCAATCTTTAAGCAAACTGAGAAAGAACACATTATTTACAGTCCTGATCTGTTGGACTAGATACAGATAAAAGCTGAGCTCCCTCACACATGATTCAAACCTGAGAGCGGCCCAAAATAAAAAAAAAAAAAAAAATCTTTTCCTCGCTGATAACTGATTATCTCTCGCAGAGTAACTGGCAGATAAATGCCTCCTGTTCTAGGAAAACATCAAAAGAGCTGAGAGAGAGAGGAGAGAAACACTGATTCACTTCCTCTTTTGTTCGTCGGATTGAACAGAAGTAATGATGTTCCTCTCTTCAGTTTGCCTCTTAAACCCTGGAAGGAAAACATCACCCTTGGATGCACTTTCACTAATAGAGAGCATCCGTCTGTGATGTCTCGGTGTATTCTAGGAGTAATGTTTTGATCATGCATTGTAGTTCGCTTTTTCATCGTTTGTTCCGTTTCGTGTTGACTTCTGCTTCCTGCATTTCTGGGGAATAGCTGCAGAAAAGGTCACGAAGTCATTTCGTGCAATTAACTTTATAGGCGCGTTTACGTGTGGTCCAGCCAGCGAGACAAATAACAGGTGTATCTGTGATGGCCGCTACGTTTATTGAGGGTATCTTTTATGAAGAAATCAATATCTCCGCCACCTCCATGATGGATTTCTCTGTGCTTTATGTGCCAGTGTAAAAGTGCAGGATTATTGAAAAATAAAAACAGCATTTTATAGAGAAAATTTGTTGTTTATCACTGAAGTTTTAGATCACTAAAAATTAAACAATGTAGTAATTCCTCAACTACTTCCTATATGACATTTGGCTAGTTAACAGCCACTCTAATATTACACCATACCATGGTAGCATGTTAGCATGCTAACATTTGTTGATTCAGGTACTATAATGTTTACCATATTCACCATCATAGTTACCTCCGCCAAGGCCGAAGGCATAGGAAGGAGGTTATGTTTTCACCTGCGTTGGTTTGTTGGTTTGTTTGTTTGTCCGTTTGCAGGATTACTCCAAAAGTCCAAAGTGGATTTGAATGAAATTTTTTGGAGGGGTGGGTTGTGGCACAATGAACAATCCATTAGATTTTGGTGGCAATCCAGATCATGGTCCGGATTCAGGAATTCTTTTAAGGATTCCGATCAGCCAGAACATTAAGACCTCTGGGTATAACACATGCGCATTGTAACTGATGACGCGTTGATGACGTATGACCCCGCCTCTTTCCTTCAGAGAGAGAGACAGAGAGAAAGCGGGGGGTGGAGGGAGGGGGGAACAACTGTACTACGTACAGCTGATCTCAACATAAACAAAAATACACGTGGATGATGGCGCAAGCTGAACGGAGAGGGGGGCGGAGGCCCGAGCTCTCCGAGTGCCATTCTAGTTTAGCATGTTAGTATGCTATGCTAACAAAGTAAATCTGAGGCTGATGGGAATGTAATTCGTTTTACAGGTATTTGGTCATAAATCAAAGTACTGGACATATTGAAATGTTGACCTGATGATGGTGCTAGATCAGGGCTGCCCAAAATGGGGCCCGCGGGCCAAAGTTGGCCTTCAATAAGGTTCGATGTGGCCAGCCAAATGTTTGTGATTTTTTTTTTTTTTTTTAAATTAAAAGACCTGCGGGATTGTTGGCGATCCCGTCCAACTTTACTGTCTTTCGGAGGCTGTTTTAGAGCTATAGTGAAGATACTGGTATCATAGGAAACTAGAAAACCTAAAGCATCCATTGGTATCATGTCGTGCTAGCTTATCATGAAGGAGGCATGGCCATTTTCAAAGGGCTCCCTTGACCTCTCTGACCTCAAGAAATGTGAATGGGTTCTATGGGTACCCACGAGTCTCCCCTTTACAGACATGCCCACTTAATGATAATCACATGCAGTTTTTTGAATGCAGTATAAATGTGTTATTTTCGCCTATTCTAAAAATGGTGTATTTTAATATTTCTGCATACTGTGGTCCATAAATAGTCTTGGAGTTGCATAAATTCGGTATGAATAGAAATGAGCCCGACTGTATTTAGCAGCAGTTTTAAGGGGTCAACTCTGTAAAAGCTAAAAGGATATTAATTTAGGGGAACTTTGGATCCTAGTACCATTTTGTTTCTTAACAATACAATATAATAGGTGTTTGTTTTTTTTTGGCCTGTGGTCCACCATTAAGTTCTTTTTTTTGGCCCTCTGAGGGAAAAAGTTTGGGCACCCCTGTAACCCCGGTCAGGGATCATCAAAGATTTATAATTCACCCTGAGAGAGATGTGGATGTCTGTATGAAAGTTTATGCCAATTCGAGTATAGATGTTGATATATTCTGCTGGATAAGTGAAGATTGTGACCTGTTGGGGGCGCTAAGAGCTACCAGAGTTATTGGGAATCATCATCTGGGGAACATGAATGTCTAAAAACAAAATTTCATGGCAATCCATCCAGCAATTGTTGAGATATTTCAGTCTGGACCAACGTGGTTGACCGACCGACCAACTAACCAACGTTGACATCCATAAACAGGAGCCAGAAATGGAGAGTACATCAGCAACAGCAGTTCTTGCACATTTCAAATGGTAGATTTAACTTAGGGCTGACTTGTATGATTTGACAGCGTGCTGAAATGTGCAGGTTTTTCTTATACATCTTCATGTAATTTCTACAGAACGCCAGATTAAGTATTCACACCCGTTTGATTGACAACCGGTAACAGCTAAAAGTGTCTCCGTGAGACTGATATATCTCTGCAGCATGCAACCTACAATCCTTCCTGTCACCCGTGTGCAGAGTAAGTGATTGCCTCTGTTTAGACATGCGGCACCTATAAATATTCATACATCTGCCATGAAACAACTGCAAGCACATAACAAACACCGGATATAGCAAAATACTAAATGTTCCAGCAAAAAATGTTGAGCACAATTTTGAATTTCATCAGCTTATTATTGTGATCCCAGTTACTGCGACTTTGTAATATCCACCACATGGAGACTTTAGGCAGCAGGGTTTGCCAAACCGACTGGTGTATACTGTGACAGTTTCTCTGACTTTGCTGGCATGCTAACCTGTGAGTGAGCAATGAGCGATGGCTCAAGCAAAGCTCACGGCCATCTGCGTTTTTAGTTGTGGTACATAACATTTTGTCCTCCAGTGACTCACTTTGAGTCCATGGATCAGAGAGAGGAGCTCAGGGGGGGGAAATAAAAACTGCAGTCAGAGGAAGGAAGTCTCTTTTCCAGTTGTAATTTGACTAACTGATTGCTATTCAGTGCTAAATGTCAGACTCCCAGTTTAGGTCTATTTGATCCACTTCATTGCCATTTGAGCGTATTAGCATGCATAGAGAGAAAATTACCTCCATAATCAAACTATTAATTTCTGAAACACGTCACCAACACCAGCTGTTTGTAAGTTCAAACATAGCCAAGTCGTAATGTTTACTAAGTGAAAATATGTGCATCATTCAATTTAAATGAGTTGCACCACATGAACTACACTCCCTATGTAGATATAAACGGCTCATTCTAAGCTAACGAAAACAAAATGATTCTTATTTTCAGGTGATTATACACTAAAGAAAACATACTTATTAATATTATATTCCATTTCTGCCAATAGATCCCTCTAATTCTTACACACTGGTCCTTTAATTGTATATTTCCCACTCATTACAAATTGCATCAATACTATTAACACAAACTAACTTTGAAACACACAGATTTGTCCGTATACATATATGAATAAAGCAAAGTCAAATTGGTATTTCAATTTTAATGTGCAGTATATGGTTTGTTTGTCCTTCGAAAACTGTTATTTTTGGAAGTTTTGTTAAAGCTTGTTGCTGCAGTGACTTCCTGTTTACATAGTTGATTGCGTTTTCTTTGCAACTTAGGACTTAACGTCCAAACTTAGTAAATGAAGTGCTTCCTAGCCTCGCATGGTTCACATTACAGTGATGCTGGATGAGAGGCAAACACTCAGGACTCATAATGCATTTTGCACCAGCCTCTTTACTGCAGGTTGTTCCACATTCATGGCTTTTTCAGGAAGGAGCTCTGGCTGACAGAATCCGAGCCAGAGTTTCCTCCTATACCTCACTAATGCATCAGTAACAACATCATCAATATGGGAGGCCAGCGGAGGTTGAATAAACAAAATGTGTCTTGGATCCCTGCATTCATCAAAGCTTTATCTCCCACCGGTATACACCCCCTGATCTGAATCTTCATGAGAGTTCAGCTTTTATTAAATAGGCTGAACCAGTGATTAAGGTTATCACATGGCCTATGCATGAGTCAACTCCCTCTGAAAATAGGCCGCAGATACTTCTGTCTTTTCGCCAGTAAGCAGTTCTATTAACTTAGAGCTCATTTTTTAAAGAGACGAATGAGTCTGCTGCCTCCATAAATAACTGTAAAGTTTGTGTGTTTATGTTACAGAGCTGCAGCTGCACCATCGGTTCATAACAAATCACAGTTTGTACTGAATGTACGACCATACTGAACTTTTGCTCAATTATGCTAAACAACACCCAATCATCAGCAATTGTGATGAATAGACTCAATTAGTTTCAAAACAGTAGTCACGGGTCAATTGTCTCTGAGTCTCGTCTGTGAGGCTGGAGATGAGGCGTCACCACGTCGTGTATCAAATTATCGGTAGATGGATGTTTCCACTGTTTGTCCTTCCCCCTTTGAAAGCCTCCGTAATTTCAGAAGGTCACCCCATATTGAAATTCTGTCCGCCAAATACGAGGTTTGTTTATGCGTTTATTGATTTGATATTTTGTGTTTGAACATTCTTTTTCGTGTACAAATCAAACGACCTTGCTGTCATAAATTAAAAAACAACAACAACAGAGCAAACCCCCAAAAAAAGATAACAGAAAGGTTGGCATAGAGGAGCATTTGATGATCCAATAAAAGTTTTTTTAAAGGGGCAGTTTGATCAGTAAGAACTATGTATCTCCTCCTACACATGTTTCTCTTGGTGTTGGTAGATATCACAAATTGCCGCCGACATATTTTAAAGGTCCCATATTGTAAAAAGTGAGATTTTTTTATTATAAAGCATGTTTAAGTGCTATATAAATACTTTCAAAGTATCGAAACGCTCAATCCACGGAGAAATACACACAGCCTGTATTCAGAAATTGTGCATTTGAAACAAGCTGTCTGGATTTTCTGTAACTTTGTGATGTCACAACTGTACAACATTACACAGTTTTAAACGTAAATATTCTAAATGTGTCACAGTTTATTTCCGGTGGCAGTGTAACGGTGCCTTCAAATGAAACTTGTGAGCTTGTGTTTACATCATGGGGGGTGGTGTACACGATATGCTTGGCGTGAGAACACCGCTGCTAAGCAACGGCAATATTAACGTTACTGTCGGCGTCTAGAAGCCACAGAGGCTAACAATTTAGCAAGCTAGCAAGCGGGTAACATAATGCAGGAAATGCAAAGGCATAATGACAGAGGAAAAAGATGAGGCCGTTGGGAATATCAACATTTTCCTCAGATATATTATAAAATTATGAAGAAAAACAATATACGACTCTACCACCAGCAGGCCATATTTTTTCATTTATCCTGCAAAATATCTACAAGCCGGATTGACACAACATTTTGTACGAACATTCATGGTCCCCAGACAATCAACGTATCCTCATACAACGGTTCGTTTGAAAGATATTTTCATTTTTCGTTTTCCTACGAAAGTCCAGCAACACATGATGCATGTGTCAATTTCCCCTCCAGTCTTTTCAAAATAAATGTCTTCACAGGAAACATCTTGGTTAGGTTTAGGCAACAAAACTACTCAGGTAGTTTTAGGAAAAGATCGTGGAATTGGCGTTACTTAAGTACGGATGTTACGTGACAAATAAGTCAACTTTTGGGTGACTCACACGGGGTATGAACACCAGTCTCCTGGGCGAAAGTCCGGTGTTTTTTGATCCACCCCGACCACCTCTGTACGCATCGTTTGTCACTCTTTATACTTCCCGATGACATGGATTACATACACATTTATTTTGTGGGATATACAAGAATTACAGTGCATTACTTTTCCTAGGTATAGCTACAAACAGTGTATGAGACCAGCCTGCACAGAGGAATAAGAGATATATAGCCTGCATGATACAATAAATCCTTATGACTTTGGTAATCCCCTGACTTTTCCTCCAGGGCCTCCATTAGGTTGACATTTGAGGAGTGAAATATCTCACTATTCAATGTATTGCCATGACATTTGGTACAGACATTAATGTCCCCCTCAGGATGAACTGTAATAACTTCGGTGATCCCGACTTTTCATTTAGCGTCATTGTCAGGTCAAACTTTTAATTTGTCTGATACTTTGGTTTCTAAACAAAAAACTGCGAAACTAATGACATCCCATCCCTAATTAGAAAATGTTAGCATTCTAACACACTAGACTAAGATGGTGAACGTGGTGTATGTCCATAAATAAAGTCATAAGTCAAAGTGGATGTTGGAAGAGAGGTGTTTTAGTAATTAAATAGGAAACTAAATGCACTGCAAGCAGGAAAAAAAAGCCAAATCAGCACTTGTTTATCTCCCTGTTCCTGTTAAACTTAAATGCAATAAAGTTGGGTCGTCTCACATGGATGAACACCGCAGCTCTCTGCTGCTGTAGGTGGACGGATGATGCTGCCCTTGCCAGCGTCCTCATACACATTTTATGATTTTAAGTCAAAATGACTAATATGGGTGAACACGCTGAGTCATAAAAAAGGTTCATAACTACTTTCACCTTATCAGGTGTAGGCCTCCATTGACTGTATGTATATCCTATAATCCTAATGAAAGAAGCATGTGTGCAACTAATGAAAAAGTAAAGGTACAGAAAGATTACTGCGTGTTTAAGGACTGTTTTTAATTCATCTGAGGTTGTAAGGTGGGGTGGGGGGCGGACTATTTCTTGGCTAGAAGCGAGTCTTCCTAAAACTAGTTGTATTTTACACTTTTACAGATTAAACAAAGAAGATATAACATGTTACACAGTTGAATGTGGATTTTTTTAAACTTTTGGACAGACCCTTTCTAGCTGTTTCCCCTGTTTCTAGTCTTTATGCTAAGCTAAGCTGCTGGCTGTAGCATATTTATTATACATATAGCCATCTTCTCATCAAACTCTCGGCAAGAATGCAAATACGGATACTTCTTCAAAATGTATTTTCCTTTAAAAGTAGAAAGATGTGGATGCAACAGAGCTGAACACAGGTGGAATATAGTACTAGTTAAACACGAAGTAGGCTATTTACACTCTAAGATAACTAGTGCAGAGTATGAGTATGACAACATATGCAACCTGATATCACGCCAAAGCGTTTAATAAACCCGCCTGTCCACCAGAGGATAGCGTGTCAGTGTCACGTTTTTCCTCACTGAGGCGTGAATATTACATGCGTGTACGAAGGTGCAATTAGGTTTAGGAAAAATGTCATGGTTGGCCTTAAAATCTGTACGTAAACTAAGTACAATACGTACGGAAACAACGTAACATAAGTACGGAAAACATGTCAAAAACGTCACTAACGTAACTAACATAACTAACGTAACTTCAAACAAACAAACAAAACGCCAGTCTCCTGGTTGAAAGTCCTGTGTTTGTCAGACCATTCAGCCTCCCACTCCCGCCCGCCATAAGTGACCTTTCTCACTTTTTATTTTACGTTACTAGCTCTGAGCGTAGCATATTTACACCGATATACAGTATATGTACAGACTACATGCCATAAAAGAGACTTGCCTAAAGCAAGAAAGGCATTCTTATTACACGCTTTTGCCTTGTGCATTATCGTCATTCATACTTTTTTTTCGTGCGACAGGGCTGACATATTGTATATTTGTAATATATTTGACAAAACAATCTCACCTCAAGGTCCATTAGGTAGCTGTTCTGGAGCTTTTTAAGCCAACTTGGACGAATGCTCAGAAAAGAAAAAATGGAAATTTGAACATCTACCTTTTCATGACAACTGAGCAAACTCCATCTGCTGATGAAGATCATACGATATGATCGAAAGCTCCAGAAAAGCTTCTAAATTGACCTTGAGGCGAGATTGCTTTTTACCATGGGCTGTTTCCAATAAGGTCAAGAATAAACTTTGAAAGTGAAATTTGTACGTCTTGTTTTATCAGAACAATGACGTATGTGCACAGAAAGCTCCCACGTTGAAAATTGTTTATTATGACCCCAAATGACTGATAATAATAATAATAATAACAGACATTTGGAGATTCAAATATGCAGATTGTACTGTTCTGACTCTTGTTCGTGTTCTGTTTAGCATCTGATTGATTCGTTACGGTTGTTGTTGTTGTTGTTGTGTGTCTTGTTTTTTTCATTAATTTGCTATATGAGACATTCCTGATGTCCCATAAATAAAAATGTCATTAAGTGTGAATGTGGAGGTTTAATGACGTTTAATGAATGATGATGATGATGAAGGTGGCCTCTCTGCTGTTTAGAGATATTTTGTCCTCCTGACTTCATTAGTCTGCAAAGTGCTCTGAATCAGTTTGACACAGTTCAAATGAGGATCGCCACCTCTGAGTCGGAGTTCATAATCCTCCCTGAACAAAGAGGTCTGTCCCGTGCAGGTGAGAGGGGTGGCAGAAGCCATCTTGCTGTCTTCAGAGAGTTTAATAAAAGACAGACCGTCTGTCATGCAGGCTTTGTGTCAGACGTGTGGCGGGGAACAGATATGAGCAGGCCAGCTGGTGAGGATGCCCGCTGAGCGCTTCCTGTGTGGAGGTGCTCCGGGTTAAGACTGACTGGGGAGGAGACCTCGGGCCGACCCAGGACACACTGGAGGACTACGTATCCCATCTGGACTGGGAATGCCTGAGGCTCCAACTCATTAAATCTTACTACTCGCAACATTAGCTGCATGTGAATCAGAATTTTTTTTTTTTTTTAAAAGTCTCACATTTAAGTACTCATGTTTATCCCACGGATACAGGACAAGATTAATTAGTAATCAGTGATTTAATTTGTGTTCTTCAAAACATGGTGAGACATCTTGGGATATTTGTTGTGTTAAGAAACAACAATATTCATGATATTTGGATCTAAAATACTTTAACAGTCTTACTCAGTGTAAACTCTGAGTTGTGCATTCGCAGGTGATGATAAATTACCCCCGAGATACATCTTGGGTCACGACAAGGCATCTGTGGCGGCAGCAGCTACCAACCGCACCATCAGCCGGGCATATTGAAGGTGATTTTATTCGGTTCTTTCAGGACACAAGACGCTGGATTCAGTGCACGCCATCAGGTTAAATTTAGTGAAGGTGTTAATGTAAAGTGCTAACAACCTCCCTGTCAGAGTCCTGTAGCCGACCAACCTCCTGACAAAAGACAGAGCTGCTGCATCACACCTGTCTAAGTAGATGGGCTGGGATAATTGGACTGTACCATTCTACTACAGCCAGAGGGGTGTACTCAGGAGCCACTTCGGCTACGCCACACCTTTTAAAAGGTCGAGTGGGTCCATCATTTATTTATTTATCTATTTATTATTTATTTTACATGATTGTGTAGCTCCCCATTGGTGTTCCTTATGTATTCAAATCTGAACATTCAAATTTTGGTCAAAGTACGTATGTTTTAGTGTCAAAATGCTATTTTCCCAGCCAGTCTAAAAACGTTTTCCCACGTAACCTGACGTAGGTTTCTGCATGATGACCCTGCTACATGTACAGTATATATACATCCTTACAGTCAATGTATTAACATTACATACAGTAACTTAGATGGCGGTCAACATGTTCCCAGTTTGGAGAAGCAGACAGGAGTACCAGAGGCACAGAAGCTAAGCAATGTACTGTTGTGTGGACGCCACGTTAGTTCAGATCCAAAAGTCACACAATAACACAAACAAACTAACTGATCGATGCAGCGGTAGACCAGCAACTCCTGTGTTCTGTGGGGTAAAATTACTGTTTTTGTGAATGGGGTCTGGTGGCTTTGAAAAAAGAGATATAACGGCTTCAGTTTGCCGTCGGAAAGGGCTGTCTGATGGCAAAGTAAAGCGGTGAAAATATTCAAAATATAGCGTACACTTAAACTGATTTAGATTTTTTTTAGGTGGTTAAAATACGTTTTTCTGCTGCTCCCGTCCACAGCTGCTTTACCTCGCTGTCAGACAGCCCTTTCCGACGGGGAACTGAAGCCGTTATATCGCTCTCTTCGCAGCCACCAGACTCCATTCACAAAAACAGTTATTTTACCTCGCAGAACACAGGAGTATACATCCAACCCCACTTCAAAAAATCTGAACCAACCCTTTCAGTTATTTCCAAACTTAACACAGCTAACTTTGACTCAGCTACTGCTAGCGTTCACATTATTCATGACCTTATTTATTAGCTTAACTAACCTACGTGCTTTTTGCAGTGGCTAAATGGACGTTTCCGGAAAAAATCGGAACCATTTTAACTAAGTTCTGTTTAGTTGGGTTTTGCTTGTGCTCTAGATCAATTTTGCTGAGTTTATATACTTTTTGTTACTTTTGCTTGATTTTGTTACCCATCTTAAATTTTGTAAATACTTTGGGTGAATAAAATCCCTATTTTTCCACCTTTAGTTGCTCTCACAGTTGTATGCGTACCCTGGCACCTCACAGCATCTGAATGAAATAATGACCAAATATCTGCGGCTCTTCCTCCCGAGGTAATGATCAGAAACAACAATAACAATATTCATAGTGACAATATTAAATCCAGTGTGAAATTGTATCACCTCTGTGAGACTTTTTGTACCAGACTAAAGCAAGAATAAAATAATTTACTTTTAGTTTCATTCGAATGTTTGTTCAAAATCATCACAAAGGGGAAAACAAAAATGAGAAGTATCCAAATAAAACGGCTCTAAACTGCACCATTAACTTAAAACACTGGTTCCTAACTTTTTTTCCTCGTGACACTTTATTTTTTTTTATGTCTATTCTCACAGGCTGCATACGAGTTGTGAATAGCTATTGATCTTCATTTAAATGTAATTTTAAATTTCACAAGGTGATCCCAAAAGATAATAAATATGTCTGGCTGCACTTTGGGGCAATGTGTATAAAATGTTTTATAACTATTTTAATAAGATGGGCCTGGTGCAGCCATGAAAATATGGATTCTCTGGTAAACAATAAATAAATAATAAATAAACTCAAAAGGAAAACAGGGTGTTTATAGGACAATCAGGAACACAAAAGAGGAATTTAAAGGTCCCATATCATGCTCATTTTCAGGTTCATACTTGTATTTTGGGTTCTACCAGAACATGTTTACATACTTTAATGTTTAAAAAAAACTTTATTTTCCTCATGCTGTCTGCTTGAATATACCTGTATTCACCCTCTGTCTGAAACGGTCCGTTTTAGTACATTTCAATGGAATTGCAACGGAATTGCGTTGCTAGGCAACAGCTTGGGTCCATGTCAGCTGATGTCATTCACATACACACTGCAACCAGGAAATAAACAGGGACACATTTAGAATTTTTAAAACTTTGAAACGGTCTAAATATTTTAGATTTGTGACATCACAAATGGACAGAAATCTTGACGGCTTATTTCAAAAGCTCAGTTTCTGAATACGGGCTGTGTGTATTTCTCTGTGGATTAAGCGTTTCGATACTTTCACAGCATTTATATAGAACTTAAACCTGCTTTATAATATAAAAAGCAATGAAAATGTCCCTTTTTTACAATACAGGACCTTTAAAACAGATTCAGAGGCTTATGTAGTCCGGACAGTAAGCTTGTGAATTCACCCAGCATCATAAATAATGAAAAATATTGTATCATTACGAAACTGAAATGTACTTTTATACACTCTGACCTACTGTATGTGCACCTACCTGCCAGTCTGTGAAGTGTGCAAACATCCAAATCTCTCCACTACTGAACTGGCACGACTGCCTTAGATATACTGTTGGCATGACAACCAGTGAGGACTGAAATGACGAGTCACATGACACAGCCAAGGTTGAGCACAGACAAAGCAAGAGAACATAATCATTTTTTCCACAGGGGGAAAGACTTCACATCAGACAGCATTGCATCAAACATAAAGGTGGGGGGGCCAATGACAAGATGTTCTGTGCCAATTATCCCAGGGACATCCAGTAGGTGCAACATCCTCCTGTGCTGCACCCACAGAGCTGAAGTGGGTGTATATATATATTTCAGCCCAGCACATCGTGATCCAACAAGTGTTACCGAGCCGCACACGAATGGTGCATTACAGCTCCTTGAGGTAAAGGTGAGGTGAGACGAAGAACAAAAGAGAAATGAGCAGAAATAAATGGTAAACATCTGCTATCTGAACCCAGGCTAAGCTTGGGCGCCATGGCAACCGAGTCCCTCAAATCTCCCCTTGAATGAGATGTTGGTGTTGCGGCATCATGTGGCTGAATAGCAGGCCTCTATGGACGGACATACGGGTCATGGAGAGTGAGCACTACAGGGGCTGCAGTCATTTGCTCTATACAGTCTGTCCTGAGACTTCAGCACAACCTTTATTAAGATCTTCAGTCAATAAAAGGTGCTGCGTTATGTAGAGCTTTGTTTAAACATGAAGTCTGCTATAGGTCACAATCCTCTCTTAATAGAAATGGGTGGATTTTTGCTGTTGCTCAAACATGAAAAAAAAACATATTTCCTATCCGTCCACTACAGAGCAAATTTCTTTTTTCTATTTTTTAATAATTCAAAGGGGAAAAAGTCATTGAAGTTCTGCTGTAGGAAATCTGACTGGAGGTAAATTCCATGCTTGTCTATGAAAACCCATCAGTACTATCAGGTTCTTAGCCAGGATTGTGGAACTACTGAGGTCAGGAATTCAAATTCCACCAGCACAACCTCATCCACGTAAAATGTTTGACTCATTATCTAGCAGCGAGGTTGCAGATTGCAACCAATTGAAACTTCTCCCGTGTGCCAAGCATGTAGGACATCTACGGTGGCCGACGCGAAAACGTGAAAACATGAATGGCCCTATATAGAGTCAGTGTTTGGTTAGTCCGTTCTGGGCTACTGTAGAAACGTGGCGGCCGGCTCCGTGAGGAGGATCCGCTCTGTATGTAGCAACCCAGTCTCCCTCCCAACTTGTTAAATACCGCCGATTGGGCAGCGCCCCAAGGCATCGGAAAACCTACATACGGATGCACCCTTTAGCGACGGTATGTGACAAACCGACTTCAACTAACTCCAATGTAAACCCACACGCGGCGTTCACCGACGTTCAGAGCAAGTAATGTAGTATTAATAGCGTGAGAGTCCGTTCAGGGCGGGCAAGAACACAAGACTTTGAACCAGGAGACTGCTGAACGTGTCCCGTAGGAAACTAAAAGTAACTTTGACTTATTTTGTCACGTTGGTATCGTCAGTCCCATGAGTACAAGTCAGTGAAGTTAACGTCAACCACGACGTTTCCTAACCATACCTAAGTGGTTGTGTTGCCTAAACCTAACTTCCTGTAAAAATGGAAGTTTATTTTGAAAGGACACTATGCATGTAAGGGTACCTCGTGCGTCAGTCTCTGATGCCGAGGGGTACTGACCAAGCGGCGGTATTTGACGAGTTGGGAGTGAGAATGAGTTTTATGTAGCTATAAACGGCTCATTCTAATGTAACAAAAACACAATGACTCTTATTTTAAAGTGACTATACAATAAAGAAAACATACTTATTAATATTATATTCCATTTCTGCAAATAGAGCCCCCTTAATGCTACGTACTGTTCTTTTAAATTGCTTTTTTTTTGTCCGACCAAAAGTCTAAAACCCAAATTTATTAAATTTAATAACATAGAAGACTACAGAGACTAAAGTGTGTTATATGGTGCAGTATACAGTAACACACATGCAAGATTTGTGCTGCTTTATTGGCCATCAGATGTTAATATCTAATGAGAAAAAGCAGGTATCACAGATGGAGTTGCAACATGAATATGCTTCTCAGTATCTGACTAATGTTATTTAGCAAACCAACTTACTTGTCGCCTTCTCCAATGCGACCTCACTCCCTCTGCCTCACTCACAAGCTTTCAGTTTGAACACACAGGTGGACACAGTGATTATCAGACCTCTGACTCTAAACTTTGCCAAACACACTCACAGACATTTTTTGCTTCAAAATCTGAACAAGGTAATTCTTTGCACTTTGGCAGCTGCGAAATGGGCAAGAGAGGGTAATTTTCAGAGTTCAGTACCCCCCAAAATGCACACAGCCTGCTGATGTTTACAAGGTTTCTGCGGACAGTGCTCTCCGTCACTGCTGCGGGGAGACATTTTGTGTTTTTAGTTTCCGTTTACCAGCTGTTCTCGACCCAGCTCCAGAATTAGATTTGGGAAAAGAGAGTTAATGTTTAATACGTCAGCTATTTGGGATGAGATGCTGCTCTCTGTTGCAGCCTCTCTTTGAAGTCAAGGCTGTGTTAAAACTTCGCCTGGTGCAGCTTTTACTCTTAACGCAATCGATTGACATTTTGGGTAATAAGCTTTTTCACTTTCTTGAGAGTTTGATGAGAAGATCGGTACCGTTCTGGTATCAATCGTCTCATCTAACTCTCTGCAAGAAAGCCAATAAGTAATTCCCAAAAAATGTCAAACTATTCTTTTAAATTCAACATTTTAACATAAGAATGCTCTGTAGGCTGGATCTCCATTAATAATGCATCCCTGTGATGATGAAAAGTTATCCAGCTTTAAGGTGCAAATTCAAACTGTGACACAAAAAGCTCATTCTCACAACTGTCATTAGTATTCACTTTGCATCCACACTGTGTCCTGATATGAGTTGTGTAGACAGATTGCATTTCCATCCACATCCACATTTAAATCCGATTTTTCTCTGCTGAAATGCAGATGAAGATAAGATAGGGAAGAAACTTTAATTACTCTTTGGGTGGAACTGGGATGCTGCAGCTATAAGACACAATAAAGATGAATCTAAATAAGAAAAGAGAAAATGGGTCTTTGGAGTTGGACTATCGCAGCAAAACTTCTGCTCTGGAAAAGAAAGAAAGGAGTACAAATACATGAATTCACTGAGGAACCACTTAGCAGCATTTTTAGTAGCAACGAGAATGAAAAAGTATGAGTGAGTCGTTCAAAAATACTGTAATTAGTAAGTCATGCACATATAAGTGTCCAAATGGACTTATAAGACACCAGAAATGCAGATGTAGTAAGAACATAACTTCTTATATACAGTATAGAATTACACTGCAAATGAAGAACGTTGTCTCTGTCCTAAAAAGACAACTCAAGTTTTTTAATAAACATCCAACCAGAAGAACTAATGAGCAATAAAACATGAAATGGATTTCATCTTCAATCTCATCTAAATCACAAAAAATGAACCTAATTAACGTAACTTAAACTTTTCTCTTCAGGGAAACCATTAAAAAAGTACATTGCACTTTTATAACGTTGTCGGAACAGAACCTGAAATAGTCGCTGCGTCTGAAATTCCACACTAACATACTATTTAGCATGCTAAAACAGTATGGAAGACCTTAGTATGAAACCAATAGCAAAATGCAAATTGCATACTATTTCCGGTGAAATATTACAGTATGCAACGCTAGACACTACAGCGGCATAAATATCCCACAATGCAATGCGGTAGGGACAACAACTTTCAAATCAGACAATGGCGGACGGCGACAGAGGCATTTTTTTTACACAACCAAATCTTTAATTGTATAAGACTGTTCATGACCTGCTGAATGTCCAGCACGTTCTCATTCCTAGGGCGTCAAATACAGACACTTTGTCACGGCCGTTGCCATTCGGTACCGCCACACAAAGCACTCTTTAGCACCGGTAGGACACGCACTAAGCTTTTCACTAACTACAATGTAAATCCATCCGCGGCAACAGTAAACATTCAGGGAAAGTGCGCCGGGAGTGTGGTGACGTAGTCTAAAGGGCAAAAGAGAAAGGGTAGGCGGGAGGGGAGGTTGATGGGTCCAACAAACAAAGGCTTTCATCCAGGACACCGCTGTTCGTGTTCGAGTACCATGTTCACAACATCAAGTCAAATTTTCACTGTGAAAACGCAGTAATTTTAAGCCCAATCATGTAGTTTTTTCCTAAATCTAAATAAGTGGAGCCACAAAAGGTTTATACAACTTTATTCTCTCCATATGTTGCAATACTCCCCAACACCAGTAAACACACTTTGATGTATAAAATTGTTGGACTTCCCCTTTAAAACCGCCTGTTTCTATAGCTGCTGGTAATCTACCTGAACATATGTGAGCACACAGAGATCTCTGTGTGCCTTCCCGATAAATTCTGCTTCACATAAAGCTGAGAGAGAGATATATGAAGGACATATGTGATGGTAAATGACAGCATATTCACAGGATATGAAAAAAACCATCATGCACCATATTGAGATAAATTGGGCTGTTTATATATACTGTATATATCTAGAGGTGTCTCTGTGAGTGTGGACGTGCCTCGTACATAAGCAGACACCTTGGCATAAGATGTTTACGTCACAGATTTAGATCGTACAAAATGTACAGATCTGTGTCTGTCCATCATTTTAACGCCCCAGTGGGAAATACTGCACGGTTTGTACAGAACAGAGAAATAGAATTACACCGTGTAAGGTTCCTGCACATGATTCTGTTAATAATCATGATAATAACTATACAAGGTACACAGTGATTTACAAAAAGACACTAAACTGAGAAATGCAGAGATCAGAGTGAAATAAAATACTTAAAAAAAAATCTATAAATGCAATATAAGTACAGAGTGCAAGACAAGTCTCAAGACATGTTTTTAAAAGAGATTCTAGAGTTTGGTTTCACATGTAACAAAACACAAGTACAGAAAATATTAGTCGATAAAGAAAACGATTGTGCAAAACATAGACTGTTTTTAAGAAGTAGATGTAGTCACAGTGATATCTGTCACCCATCTTGGTGTTTGGCCGTTGCCATCCTAGTTTTTGGTCGTCGCCATCTTGGTTTTTGGTGGAGCTAAGTACAACCGAATGCTGAATGAGCCATTTTTAGATGTCTAAATGTTACAATTAACTTTCATGAACTGAAGACACACTGTGAAAGGGTTAAAGTTGTAAGACGAAAACACGGACAACTCCCAGACCGGACAACGCCGTGGTAGCGACCTGTCAATCACAAGGTAGCCCC
>CAKALU010067868.1:0-25076 GCA_916700995.1 Hozukius guyotensis | reverse complement strand
AACGCTGAGTGAACTTTCATGAACTGAAAACACACTGTGAAAAGGTTAAAGTTGAAAGATATGGACAACTCTCAGACCGGACAACGCCGTGGTAGCGACCTGTCAATCACAAGGTAGCCACGCCCTAAAAGCATCCCCTGCTTTATGATCTATTTGACTCTAAACGGGACCATAATTTACTAAATGAACATCATGCTGTATTGAAGAAGACTTGAAACTAGTGATTGAGAACATAAACTCATGTTTACAATGTTTACTGAGGTAATAAATCAAGTGAGAAGTAGGCTCATTTTCTCATTGACTTCTATACAATCAGACTTCTTTTTGCAACCAGAGGAGTCGCCCCCTGCTGGCTAGTAGAAAGAATGCAGGTTTAAGGCACTTCAGCATTGGCTTCACTTCTCAGAACCGAAGGTTGCCCACTAGTGCTAACGGATTTAAAAAAAAAAATCCAAATAAGCTTATAAAGGCATACAAAAAAGACGACTAAATTACCATAATTTTCAGAAACTTTTCACTCTTTTGGTTTGCAGATAAACCCAGAACACTGAACTGTGACAGTGTGTGTGTATGTGTGTGTGTGTGTGTGTGTGTGTGCAGTCTGTACAGGCAGTGCAGCAGGAAACATTATGCAGCCTCGGAGGGTGGGAGGTGTTTAGATGGAGTTCAGGTTGAGTGACGCAGGCAGCCCGATGAAGGCCGGTGTGGGAAGAAGACTGAGGATGTTGACTGATGGACAAGCTGGAGGACGGGAGGGACGACTGTCAGCTCCCCCTTCTGCTATTTACATCTTTTACATAATGTGCACACACAGCCTGTTGTCACAATATAGACATTTTTTAGAATAGAAGAGGAGGATGTCTGACATAATTTAAAGAGCTCTGGCTGAGCTGACAGGGAGTGAAAAAACTAAAGGGTGCTCATTTGTCGGGACTCAGAACAGAAAATCAAGAAAAAGGAAATGTTGGGGAATTATTAAGGCACCAAGGTTTCTCCTTATTAATTTTGTCTGCAAAGAAAGATGCCGCCTTTGTTATCTGAGGATCCCACGGCCCCAACATGCTCAAAAAGTCGGGAATTAAAAGTTTGTTTTTATCTGCTATTTTGAATTTGTATTTATTACCATAACACAGCCCAGACGCACAGAAGCTCGTTAAATAGTCACAAAATTGAATGTATTGATTCATGTACATAGACACAAATTTCACTTTCTTTTCCCGTGATGGTCAGCACGAAATCAATAAGCATGTAATCCACGTAATTGTGAACCATATAAAGAGCGTCGAACGTTGTGTAGGAAGGAGGTTCGTGGTGGATGAGTGGGTCAAAAAACACAGGAATTTCGCCCTGGAGATGGGTGTTTGTGTCCCGTGTGAAACTTCCGTACTTAAGTTACGTCACTTCCGGAGTTATTTTAACCCAAACCACAATCTTTTCCTAAACCTAACTAAGTCGTTTCTTGCCTAAACATTTCGTTTTTGTCACGCAACTTCTGTACTTAAGTAAAGCCACTTCCGGTGTGATTTAAATCCAAACTACGATCTTTTCCTAAACCTAACTAAGTAGTTTCTTGCCTAAACATAACCAAGTCGATCTTTTCTTAAACGTAACTAAGTAGTTTTGTTGCCTGAACATAACCAAGTCGATCTTTTCTTAAACGTAACTAAGTAGTTTTGTTGCCTGAACATAACCAAGTCGATCTTTTCCTAAACCTAAGTAGTTTTATTTTGAAAAGACTGGAGCAGAAATTGACACGTGCGTCACGTGTTGCTGGACATTCGTAGGAAAATGCACTAAAAATACATTGTTGAAAGTCGTGCTGAGCGTCACGAAAAAAAGGGATATTCGTGTCTATGTACACAAATCAAATATATTAAATTTCGTGACTATTTCACGAACTACCGTGAGACTGTGTTGCATAATACATAAACTGTTATCTGCTGGTTTAATTACTAGTTTGACAAACTTCTGTCTAAAACAATATTAGAGCCTCTGAAAGGTGCACATGGTTTAGTCCGCTCCGGCAGTAGGGTGGACAAAAATATTTAATCTTCAAATTTTAATTGCATTGAAGCTGAGGACGTCAGGTGGACTATCAAGCAATCATGTTATTTCAAAAACGTTAAATCAGGTTACCAAAAGAGATTAAAAAAGACAGGAGCGAGAAGGAAAACAATCAGGGGGGAATATTGGTACGTTTCTAATGTTATATTAGTTTGCTTGCTGATAAATGAAGCACCATTGACTTCCGTTTAAGAACCTTTTCTCCATACACTGTATATGGATTGTGCCTTTAGTGTTATTATGCTGCTTTTATGCTTCAACAGACTGGGGTAGCACTTAAGTCTGCAAATAAACATCAATCCAGTGAAGTCTTATTCAGTTTTTCTTGCATTATGAAATATGGTAATACAGTAATCCTCTCTCAGTAAGAGGGCTTTCCACTTTTATCTCGTGCTCAGGGTAAACTGAAGACCTAAAAACTGTGACCGAAATAATGTTGTTATAGTGAAAGCTTCACACAGTAATTGCAGTATGTTGAGAAAAGCTATAGAGATGCATGTGTTTACGCCTTGATTCATTTGTACAGGCGTGGCGATGGATTTATAAAAAGGGGAAGGCGGCTCACGGAGGCTGCGTATGGATTTTAACACAATTTTTTTTAACATGCTGCTGTTGTTTGAAAAGCTCAAGTGTTCTTTAAAGAATGTCTTTAGACGAACAAACCGATACCCAAACAAAGCCAGAAGTGAGGAGACGGTGTCCTAACAGGTGGCACCGCACTTTAATTACAGATTTGAGGCTTTCAGTTAGACTGAGGTGTTTGTTATCTAAAGCATTGTCTACTCAGGAGATAAAGCACAGCGCTGTCAATACCTTATTATTCTGGAGACTTAGCTGTTAAAACCACGAACATCTACACAAGATAAATACAAAGAAAACTAAGTTCAGGAACAAAAAAAACAACCCTCATATTTAATTCTCCGCCCCAACCTTCAGTATTTAGGTATAAAACCTCATTTTCCTCCTGTTTGTCTTCTTACATCCTTCCCTCTTCAACCATTTTTCTTCTCTCTCTCAGTTGTGAACCTCAGGGGGGGGAGAGATGCAGCCATGACATGCCTCATCAACGACATGTTGAGCTTCAACCCCGCTGGCTTCCTCCACTTGACTTTCATCTGTTCCTCCATACATAAAATCGACCGGCGATCCCCTCGTGTGTGACCCTACTTTCATCTCTGTGCAGACCTTCTTCGATCCCTCCATCCCGACACTTAATTTCAATAAACCAATCAATACATACAGAAGTGCATTTCAGATATTTTTTTTTCTAGTAGGGCCTTAGTGGCACTACTTGCAGACATGTTTTCCCTTTAGTTGGCTAAATAACAAGATAGACAGCCAATCTCCCAGCCAGTTCGCACGAAAAGGCGAATGAATGCCGACGATAATGCACAAGGAGGGTGGAAAGAAGAGATGTCATTGCGTCATATCATATCATACAACACTTGCGCAGTAAAATCTGGTCTGCATTCGCCAAATTTGAGCCAATTGCAACGCACGACCACAGCTCCAGTTACACTGCGCATGTGTCATACCCCAGAGATCAAGACCAAAAGGACCCAGTGTCCCAGCCTCTTCCAATAAGCCTTGGATAATGTACAAAAAAGCGTTTAGGGTGCAATAAGTACGCCTTTCTTGATTTCCGCATGTCATTTGTACGCCATGTATCCTGTACTGACTATGTAAATGACATAGTATAAAAGGTGAGAAAGACCACTTATGATGGTTTGGTTAGTTGGTTGGTTGGTTAGTTGGTTGGTTGGTTGGTGGGTGGGAAGGGAGGTGGATGGGGATGGGTCTAACAAACTTTTAACCAGGTGAACCGTGTTCGAGACCGGTGTGTTTTGTTTTGTAAGTTACATTGGTGGTGTGTTTTTTTGTGACGCGTTTTCTGTAGTTGTGTTACGTTGTTACAATACGTATTTTACTTAGTTTACGTACTTATTTGAAGCCCAACCATGAAGTTTTTCCTAAACCTAACTAAGTGGTTTTGTTGCCTAAACCTAAACTGCGGACATTACTGTATAGTTTAGTTGCTTGGCGTAAAAATGACACATGAAAAGTGGCGTAAAAATGTCAAACGAAAAGTTTAAAATGCATCCTCATGACACATGGAATGTCTGTGTAATCGTCGGCGTGGTATTTATACGCCTTCTTGTGAGATCGGGTTACAATCGCCACACATTCACATGTATACTTTACTCCTGGACAACCATCTGGCCAGACCACCAGGAATTCTCCTGTGGTCTGTAATACACTGCAGTGCTTCCAAAGCTGTTTGGTATATATGACCCCCTGATCACAGGTCTGAGCTTAACTGTGACATGGTCCAATTAAACTGACTCATCCACTGTGTTTGAGTACCAGATGCTTCACATAGAAAAGCTCAGGGAAGTGCTGCTCTTTATCAGAGGTGGGGATGTTATTAAGTTAGAGGTAAGTGATAACCCAGCGCAGTATGCCTAGGAATTATGTCATATTGGACAATTCTTCACCTCATGATTTATGTGCAATGGCATTGCCAACATTCAGTGCCAAAGCTAGAAGTAGTGTGTGGAAGTATGCAGGATACCAGAGTTCACATTCTGCTACAGACCTGCAATCAACATTTGCTTTTTTAATTAATCTTAACCACCATCTTTCATACAGTTGCCCTGTGCAGATATTGTAGAAAGCGCAAATTAAAAAACAAAAAAACGTTGGCACTAGACCTAAAACAGTGTTGTCATTGAATGTAATCTGCGTTTTGTCAAATAGTTCTTGTTTGGCGATAGGGTTTATCAAAGTCACAGGTTGTCATCTGTCAATTTCATTGTTTGCCAATTAATAAGAGGGCAGGTCTTACCAAATATGAGCCTGTAGCAGGCGGCTACCTCCGGTTCTGAGAAGTGAAGCCAAAGCTGAAGTGCCTTAAACTTGCACTCTCTCTAATAGCCAGCAGGGGGCGACTCCTCTGGTTGCAAAAAGAAGTCTGATTGTATAGAAGTCTATGAGAAAATGAGCCTACTTCTCACTTGATTTATTACCTCAGTAAACATTGTAAACATGAGATTATGGTGTCAATCGCTACTTTCAAGTCTTCTTCAATACAGCATGATGTTCATTTAGTAAATTATGGTCCCATTTAGAGTCATATAGACCATAAAGCAGGGGATGCTTTAGGACGTGGCTACCTTGTGATTGACAGGTCGCTACCACGGCGTTGTCCGGTCTGGGAGTTGTCTGTGTTTTCGTCTTACAACTTTAACCCTTTCACAGTGTGTTTTCAGTTCATGAAAGTTAATTGGAACATTTTGGTCGCCTAAAAATATCTTATTCAGCATTTGGTTGTACTTAGCTCCACCCTCTCGTGTCACTTCTGGTTGCAAAAAACCAAGATGGCAACAGCCAAAATGACGAACTCGAGGCTTCAAAACCGTATACACGGTGACTACGTCCACTTCTTACCTACAGTCTATGGCCTGGAGACAGAGAAGAAGAGAGGAGAGTAGCGTATCGCTGCTATTTTGTTGGATTGACGAATGACGAAGATTGACAATGAATGATAACCGTCATCCCCTCCCCCTTTGTTGTTGTTGGCAACCGAAGGCGTTCAGTGCATGTTGCCTGTTAGTAGCTGGTAAAGCCTAAAGGTTTAGTGGTAATTAAATACCCAAGACCTAACCACAAACAAACAAATTTTACCAGTACTACCCATGCTGTGACAGGTTGACGTATTCAGTATTTCACAAGAAAAATCATAGAAAAGTCAGAAAAAATATACATATTATCACATAACTGCAATATACATTTTTTATTCTCATCCTTTTTATCATGCTGTGGCTCCTTGTGCTCAAGTGCACTTGCAGCGTTTGCTTCAAATGGGATCAAATCATTGATCCACCATCAAACAGCATGCTTCTATCTGGAAGTATGTATGACACAGCAGTTTGAGATCTGAGAGCATCACTCAGCAGGAAACACATCAGGCTGACTGTATAATATACGGTCCTTCATCTGAAGGATTTAGTTGTTGTTTTAGTTAGGTAGTAATCCCAACATGTTCTGATACAAGGAGGCATTCATTAATGCCGTCCGCTATTAAACCACCGCGGATGCTGAACAACACAGAGCCTGTTTATTCGGAGTTAGAGGGCACTCTTTGATGTAAGCGGGGGCCAATATTGTCGGGGAATCCAGCCTCTCAAATCCTGACAGAATAACGCTGTAAAACTCAGATGGGCTTTGTGTTGCCTCCGCTCGGATAGACAAAGAGCCTGTGCAGCCGTTGCACAAAGCCTTTTTCTCTGCTCTCCTTGGTAAAGCTCTAATTTCAAAGCTGTTCCCCTCGCTCCATTATATCAATTACAAACACCCCCTCACACTAAAATCCTGACTCGATTTTCTGCTCTTGGATTTCAAAAATGCATAGCTACAAATAGCAGCTGGGGTGCAATTTCCATCATCTATTTTCTCCGCAGCCTCACGGCCAAATAGGCTGCAAGTCTAATTTGTAGAGGAAATGTCTTTTTGAGGCGTAGAAATTTGAAAAGCAATTTGAAATATGTTACTACTATGTGTGGGTTTCTTTTTTGCGTGCGTGTGTGTGAATCATGCTTTACAATATCAAACAGCGTGAAAAAGGACTGTTTTCTCTATCTGGAGGAATGAAAGAATAAATACACTGATGTATGTTTTCATTCACGTCAGTCACTTTAGAAAAGAGTCAGAGTCTATAAGCAAGGCGTTGAAAACCACACATTGAACTCACTGTTGGCTAAATGAGGCTCGGAGTTTCCCCTCCGCTCTAAGTGTCTCATCCTCTGCTATCAAATCTCTCGCCAATGACACCAAGTCGTGTCATTAGTGTATCTGGAAGCCGAGCAGAGGCGGAGCTCACAGAAATCAAACAGATCCCTGTGGTGACAGCTGTATAGAGGCTGAGCAGAGCGACGCCAACCTCCAACACTTCTGCTGCTACATTTTGATGTTTTTCTAGGTGGTACGACAGGATTGGCCAAAATGTCCCCCACTCGCTTTGAGCTTTACAGGCCAGTAATTGACACCAGAAGTCATATTTTCATATTAGATGCAAGCAAGCTGGCTGATTAGAGTTCAACAGAAACAGTGAAGAGAAGAAACATCACCAGGCAAACTGTCAGAGTCTGTCAGGTTTGTTATTGGCTTTCTTGGTTTGAAAGACAAGTCTGGTCATATTCTATATTTTTCTTATTAACAAAATCCACAAAAAGACCAAAACAAACAATTAATTGATCCAACTAACAAGTCTGTGTAGCCAAAACTTATCTTATTACTCTGTGCAGGTTGTTCTCATACACCGTTCATAGCTTTACCTACGAAAAGTAATGCAATGTCATTCGTATATATCGCACAAAATCAATTCAATCCACAAAATCCTGAACGAGGAAGTATAAAGAGCGACAAACGCCGTGTTGGGAAGGAATCCTTTTTCGTTAGATATATGAACCATTATATGAGAATACGTCGCTTTGTCCAAAAAATATTAAAAACACATCAGTGAGCCACACTGTTGGGCAACATGTTCCTTCATTATTATGACGAACATGCACTCTGGTTTGTTTTGAGTCAATCCAGCATAAACCTCATTAGTACGTCAAATGTGTATCAATCCGCCGCTAAAATAGTCCCCAAAAATACACAATTTACTCCTGTTTGAGTAAAGATTTCTAAAAACCACAGTGCCCAGCTGTTTTAGGAAATCACTTCCTCCTTTCTAGCCTTGCTTGCGGCATGGCTCTAGGGTTACCAATGTTGGTCGATTGGATGGTCCACCACTTCAGGTTGTTCTCATACACTGTTGATAGCTATACCTACGAAAAGTAATGCACTATAATGCGTATATAAGCCACGTAATCAATTCGTATGCAATCGAGAGTGACAAAGTCTGTGTAGAGAGGAGGTCGGGGTGGACGGGTGGCTCTAGAAACACTGGACTTTCACCCAGGAGACTGCTGTTCGTGTCCCGTGTAAAACCACATGTAACTTCTGTACTTAAAGGGACAGTGTGAAGGATTTGGCGGCATCTAGTGGTGTGGTTACAGATTGCAACCAACTGAGTACCCCTCCGCTCACTCCTCCCTTTCCACGACTGCGGTAACGTGAGCTGCCAAGTGAAAAATTGTGGACACAAACGTGTCAGAGAACTACGGTCGCCTTCAGGTAATGAAAAAACGTGGAAAGGCTCTCTCTAGAGTGTGCCAGTGTTTGGTTTGTCCGTTCTGGGCTACTGTAGAAACATGGTGGTCTCCGTGACGAGGACCCGTTCCCTACGTAGATATGAAGAGCTCATTCTAAGCTAACAAAAACACAACGATTCTTAGTTTAAGGTGATTATACACTCATGAAAACCTACTGTAGTTATGAACATTATATTCCATTTCTGCTAATAGATCATGAGCAAAAAGCATTAAAATAGCATAGGCTATGTGTGCACAGTAGATCTTCTGTATGGGACAGAAAGTGAGTTTTTAAAGGCAGAAATCTTTTGGAGAACCTCTTGTTCTGATGAACAACCCATTAAAACCCTATAATATTGTCACTTTGAAGTCCAGGGGCAGTAAAAAATCACCCTTTTGGCTGGCGGAGTTACAAGAAAACGAGACAAAACTGGGAATGATGCCAAAGCTTTGACAACCTGCCTGGAGTGCTATTGTACACAAGCCAGTAGAGACCCTCATAAAAACATCTGTTCCCTCTCACCTTGACCAGCCCCAGAGAACAAGCTAATCTACCACAGAATGAATGATGTCTGTTTAGAGTTTAGAGCAAACACTGGGAATAATGATCTGGTAACACATGAATCATGATACAACACTCAGCTCCACAAATCCTCTTGACTCACATTCATATTATTAAAATCCTAATGTCAGGGTCATTTATTTTACACTTTCACATCTTAATACATTTTCTTGCATGTTCATTTGCTCTGGCTGCAGGCACATGTGGGTGATATCGGTGCTGTGGTGGTTTAAAAGCAAAACATTAGTATTGTTTTGAATGAAAAGAGGGGGTTGCATTAAAATTTCAGGCTTCACCACAAAGTAACTACCGGCAAAACTTTCACAAAACAACAAATGCAGGTATTCCTGTTCTCTATGGCTCATAGCTTTCATTCAATAATAGTAACCCTGAAGTCACCTGAAGTAACAAATAAAGAATCCAACCCAGTTTCCTGAAAACATGTTGGCATTGTACATTTCTGCAAACCAGGGGATATGATGAACATTTCTGAACCAGAAAAACATTTCATATCAGTATCACGCTTGCAGAAAAGCACAATGCCACGCGGTTAATGTTGTGAAACGATTGTTTAGGTTTAGACAACAAAACTACTCTGTTAAGGTTAGAAAAAAACAACATGGTTTGTGTTAAAATAATAGAATAACAACATAACGTAACAATGTAACGTAACAACGTAACAATGTAACGTAACAATGTAACATAACAATGTAATGTAACAATGTAACGTAACAATGCAATGTAACAACATAACAATGTAATGTAACAACGTAACCTAACAATGTAACCTAACAACGTAACCTAACAATGTAACATAACAACGTAACCTAACAACGTAATCTTACAACGTAACCTAACAACGTAATCTTACAACGTAACCTAACAACGTAACCTAACAATGTAACCTAACGATGTAACGTAACAATGTAGCGTAACAATGTAGTGTAACAACGTAGTGTAACAACGTAGTGTAACAACGTAGCATAACAACGTAGCATAATGTAACGCAACAGCGCAACGCAACAACGCAACGCAACAACGCAACGCAACATCGTAACGCAACAACGTAACGTAACAACCATAACAACAAACTACTTTAAATAAATAACTACCACCCTTGACGGAATTTATTACATAACATTACGTAACAAGCGTAAAGTCAATGTTTACTTTTGGTTTCACACAGGACATGAACAGCAGTCTCTTGGGTGAAAGTCCTGTGTTCGACCCATCCACCACCGCTTCAACCTGCCCTTAGTGGACTTTCTTGTTTGTTATACTCGTTATTATACCACGTAACTTTCAATAACAGTTGCTCATATACTACATCACATGCTCTGTGCGTCATTCACTGTACTACTTTACTTGTTCTGACCGAATGCATAAACGTTCAACGTATCCGTGGTTTCCTGAAACGTACAATACCAACATTTTTTCCTGGCGACTGGCCTGAATCCCTTCAAGAACTATTAACAGTATCCCTAAGAATGATGTTCATAGTGAAGACATTCTTTGCACTACTACAAACAGTGCAAGTTTGGTATGGAAGACACGTCATTTTTCAATCTCACATAAATTTTGTGTGACAGTAAATGGAATAATTACGAGCAGTGACGGACTCATTTCCTTGTCTGCACATGTTGAAATGGAATAATCAATCCATTCAGTCTCACCACAAATGGCAGTTTTAGAGAAATACTGGCTAGTTATTGGTAATTTGGTGATGAGGCGCAGGTAGTCTGTGTCTGTTCCTTTGTGTCTGGAGCACTGATAATGAAACACCGCAGGAATAAACTCACACGACAATTAGTCCTGCAGAGCTAAACGAATATGCGTTTTATTACGACTACTCCATTGTGTTTTTTTTGTTGTGCATCAGTGTAATGATTCAGACCGATCTGCATCAGCCAGTCGGTGAATGGTCTGCGGTTTCAAATGGGGGCTGCATTCAGTATCTTTTGTTCATAAAAGGGAACATAAAGGGAGCTTTGGAGACAGAGATCAAAGGGGTGAAATGAGTGTTGAGCGCAGTAGAGACATATCAATAATATAAAGATATTTCATCACTGTTTCGGTCTCCGGTTGGCAGTGAGAGTCGCTTTACGGGGAGCGCTGCAGTCCAAAATGACTTGACAGATACTCCGAAGACAACAAAGTCTTTTCTCTTGTGTCAACTCTATCGTTAAGACTGCAGTCTTCTTCGAGGAGACGTTGTCTAGTCCATTTCCTTTATGGCTCCTCATTGGACGCACACCAACCCTCCCCACCCCTCACTGGTGCTGTTTCCCCGAACATAATGAGGCGTGGCAAGATGAACCTGTACCTTCTGGCACTTTTACGATGAAACTTTGTCGAGGAAAAAGTCAAGTTTATGGATATGCCCAGTGAGCAAGGATTTGTTCTTTTTTTCCCTTCCATCATTTTCATACACAGCAGCAGCAGCACACAGTCCTGCAGCTATAACACATGAAAAATTACTTTTGCTATGACAAAAGCAACCCCCCTCCCTCCTGGCTCTCAACCAAATCCAATTTACTCGCCTCCAAACCTCTCTGCCGCCTCTTTGAGTATGATAATCTGTAAATCTGTGAGACCCAGTCAAGGAGAGATTCTGGAGATCATGTTTTATATAATTATACGGAGAATTTGGGATGATTACATCTAAAAATTGCACCAACAAGAAGACAACAACGCTCAGTTTGTGACAAATATACAAATATATTCAGGCAACAACAAACCTGCAGGGAAAAGTAGAGATTTATCCAGAGGGAAATATGAGCACATCATCTACAAAACAAGGAAAGTTACAACACACAATTCATGGAGCCTCTCAAACCCATTTAGTGGATATTAAAGGTATATTATGTTACAGTTGTTGGTTGGTGTTTGTAAACACACCACATTCAAAGTTGGTCACACCTCCACAGCTCAACAAGTGAGCGAGGGAGGGCGAGAGAGAGAGCAGCGATGGTCGATTGAGCGAAAGAGTGACTGAAGAGAGGGAGCGGCGTTGAATGTGAGAACAAAGCAGCGAATCTGAGAAATAAAATGCTATTTTCTAATTGTTTCAAGGCTGTTACAATCTAAAACACAAATAAACATGACCACAACTGTGCACACCTCCGCACAACTCTACGGGAAGATGCCGCATTGCCGAAATTTTGAATGAATTCATCTGAAGGGCAGGCTTTATCTTGTGGCTCAGCGCTGCTCTCGGTCACCGTCTGGAGCACATGCACACAAGAACACACAATCCATTTTCATCCCTCAAATACGGGCGCTTTGTATCTGACAGAGCTAAAGGACTTGTGCCTCGGTATCCGACATCGAGGGGCATGAAAAAGCGACGGTATCTGACAACTTGAATGGGCTGCACACCCTGGGCACTGTTATTGGCAAGGGATTACACCCCCACGTGGGGCAAAAAAAGCCACTTTGCAGACGCCCAGAAGAGTCCCGAACACAGCAAAATAAGAAGATAAGAGAAAATACAGGCAGAGGGCTGCAGGGTCTCTGCAGAAACAGACACCACCACACACTTCTAGTGGGTCATAAATGGGATGTATCAGTCTATACATTGTTTTTTTTTAGGAAAATCTTACATATTACACCTTTAAAACTGCCACCGTTTGGCTGAATCCAAAAGTGCAGACTTCTCCCGACTTGAATGTGAATGAGCTGGTGAATCAGAGGTCTCTCCAAATCTACAATTCATTCGATTCCACAAGAGGCCCTCGAGCAGACTTTCTGTGGACTCCAAGAGAGTCTGCGTGGGGGTTTCAGACTTTACAAGATTACTTATAATTGATAGCAAAGGGGATGTGAAGTTGAACTCAGAGGCTATGGTCCAAACGTAACATACATCGACTTTTGAAGACATTTTTGAAAGTTCCGACGCCGAATATACACGCGACAAATTAAGTCAAATAACAAAAAACAAACAGATCAAATAATGAATTGATCAGTTTGATGAAAAGGTGGTTTTGATTCAACTAAAAATAAAAATAAAATCAGACCACATATGATACTCAGATTGAGGATTGACGTATTATTAGCAGTGATCAATGCTCATTTTTTACTGTGCATATTTCTGTGGTATTACATAAAGCAGCAGGCCCTGCATATATCCAGATGTCCAGAGCATAAACATTTGTGTTCAGCATTTGAAACTGAAGAATTTCACTACTTAGAAATCACATAAGGTGGTGCCGGTTATAACGTTTACCGACACAAATGGTTGCTGATGCTTTTAGTGACAAAAGATGCTCATGATCAGCTTCATCCAGCTTCCTCGTTACAGAGCGCTTCCTTGATTCTGTTTAAGTAGCAGATTTTAAGTTTAATTGTTCCACTTTCTGTGGGTGGAGAGGATTTTCTCACTGTAACTTTTAGGATTTTATGTGGGCAACAACCACCACCTCAATTAGTGGAAAACTGCTGCTCTTCTCTGTCGCAGCACAACTTTGTGAGTTATGCTGATAAGATGGACGTAAAAGAAAAACTGCTGCCAAGAGCAGCTTTAAACTTTAAAGAGCAAATCAACTGCATTGCAGCCTTGTTTTCCTATTTTATTTTTTTCTGTTTTCATGCAGCAGGGCCAGTTTGAAGTTGATTAAAAATGTTCCCGTCATAAGGATTTGAAGAATAGCGGTAAATTGGGGGAAAAAGAGATGGAAAAGATGAAGATTTTTCTGAGAATATTCTTTGCTCTGAGCGGATTCCTTTAATCAAAAACTACAAAACAAGGTTTGTCTGGAGGGAAACGTGCAGACTTCTAAAAAAAAACAAATTAAGTTTAAGGCTTCACAACACGCACGTTGTGAAAACCATCAGTGAAACACAAACAAAAGTCTCAATTTAGAGAAAGAAATGAAAGAAGCCTCGTCAGTCAGAAATGGAACCAGAGTAGAAAAACAAATGAGTACATATTGACAACAAACTGAAACAAACACCAACCCGATTAACATTGTTGGCTGCAACATCAAGGTCACCATAGCAATGAGGAGGATTATCAGCGGCATGCTGGTTACCGTGGGCAACAGATCCACCGAAGGCCACTCAACTGTCCAGCTGCAGACCCAAACCTGAAATCTCTTATTGATCATGGAGAGCTATGGGCTTCAGTGCAGCATCACCAATCAGATCGGTTCTCTGCAGAAGTCTGAATTATTTATTTGAACACTGTTCAACTTTGAACTATTGAATTTTTTGAAAACATGAGAGCGTGAGTTTGGTTCGAGGGCTGCTGCTTTGAGAACATTTTTTGGTGCTTTTGTGATGGAGCATGCTCCTAATGCACTAAAGTATGTCCAACTTGCTGGAGAGGCTGATTCATCTCATGTAGCTGGAACAAAAGGTAATGCTCTGTGAAGTGTGCACCAAACAGGAAAATCACCTGCCAAGTACAGTACTCCCAACACAGTCTCACGGCAGTTCGTGAACACATTTTTTTTCGGGATGCTCAGCACGACTTTCAACAATGTATTTTTCGTGCTTTTTCCTACGAATGTCCAGCAACACGTGACGCATGTGTCAATTTCTGCTCCAGTCTTTTAAAATAAAACTACTTAGTTAGGTTTAGGAAAAGATTGACTTAGTTAGGTTTAGGCAACAAAACTACTTAGTTATGGTTAGAAAAAGATCATGATTTGGGTTTAAATAACTCCGGAAGTACCGTAACTTAAGTACGGAAGTTACGTGACAAAAACTACTTAGTTAGGTTTAGGAAAAGATCGTGGTTTGGGTTTAAATAATAATAATAAGAGCTGTAACTTAAGTATGAAAGTTACGTGACAAATAAATCAACTTTGACTTCTGGTTTCACATGGGACA
This sequence comes from Hozukius guyotensis, assembly GCA_916700995.1. Taxonomy (NCBI): domain Eukaryota; kingdom Metazoa; phylum Chordata; class Actinopteri; order Perciformes; family Sebastidae; genus Hozukius; species Hozukius guyotensis. Next base: position 10,421 of record CAKALU010067868.1, on the reverse strand, counting down.
CCAACAGCGGTGTCCTGGGCGAAAGTCCATTGTTTTTTGACCCGCCCATCTTACCCGAACTCTTTATACTTTACGGTTCACAATTACGTGGATTATACGAATTGATTTCGTGCTGACCATCACAAATCTTTTTTTTAAATTTGTGTCTATGTACACAAATCTATACATTCAATTTCGTGACTATTTCACAAACTGCTGTGCGACGGGGCTGGTTCTCCGCTTCAATGAAATGTAAAAACGAATGTTCAAATTTGATGCAGCATAGAGATACACTCACCGGCCACTTTATTAGGTCAACGTATCCTCATACGACGGTTCGTATGATATTTTATGAAAAATTATTTCTCATATTTCGTGCAATTTTCCTACAAATGTCCAGCAACACAAGGACGCATGTGTCAATTTCCGCTTGTTACATGCATTTTTTCATAACAAACTTCCTTCTTCACAGAAAACAACTTAGATTCAAGAAGGTGCTGGAAACATTCTCCATCAACAAGGCATTTTCGCCCAGAAAACTGACGTTCACTGGATATTTTCTCTTGTTCGGACCATTCTCTGTAAACCCCTGAGATGGTTGTGCGATCAGCAGTTTCTGAAATACTCAAACCAGCCCGTCTGGCACCAACAACCATGCCGCATATGTTCAAAGTCACTTAAATCACCTTTCTTCCCTATTCTGATGCTTGGTTTGAATTTCAGCAAATCGTCTTGACCACGTCTACATGCTTAAATGCATTGATTTGATGCCACGTGATTGGCTGATTAGATATTTGCGTTAACGAATTGGGTCTACCTAATAAAGTGAGTGTATATGGAGATATTTAGTTTACTTTTTAAACACTGGATCGTACATTTATCATGATGCAACTCTGTAGCAACTTTCAGACAGTGAACACCACAACTTTCATTCATTTATATGCTCCGGGAGAAGACAAACAAAAAGTTGAACCTTAGCTAGTTTGTGACATCTGTTATAAATGTTGTAAAAATCGGTGTTTTGAAGGGTAGTAGTTGCCTCTTTTCCCTGTTTGCATCATTTACTCAGCGCCTGCTCTATTAAAGCCCCAGTGACTGGAGGCAGAGTGGCGGGGAAATAAGTGGCAACGATTTCCAACATTTACAGTGAAAAGGTCAGGACATATTTTATTGAATTTCCCTCCTTTTTTTTGTTTTTTAAAGATGTCTCCAGCGACTGTAACGCACAGCGCTGCTCCTTCAGCACGCCAACATTTGCTGTAATCAACATCAAATCACTTTACCAATACGTTTTCTGCAGTTCCACCAAGTTTGAATAAAAGTCAATGATTTTTTTTTCTCCCCGCTGGCTACCGAGGAGTAAAAAACACAGAAAATTAAAGAATGCAACATGTTTTTTTTCTTTACTCCATTAACTTTGGTGCATGTGAGAATGTCAGCAGGAGGTGGAGGGATACATTCACCCAGTAGGTGTAATTTTCGTTTTGTGACATTTTCAAAATCATTTAGAGTCATTAAGAGCGACCGCAGTTTGGCCTAAAAGCTTTAAAGTTGATGCTTTTAGTACAAAATAGGCTGTATTAGCTGCATTTGAGCGTTCCTTTCATCATTACAATGTGTCCTTGAACATTTTACAAAGCAATTTGATAGTCTGGTCCACTCTGACCTGAACCAAAGCTTGTTGGAGGTATTTCAATAAATGTTCAACAGAAAACAATACTGAAAATGCATTAAAGGAAAACTACGCTTTGATGCAATTCAGGTTTTGATTTTTTAGCTTCAACCATTGGTTCTGGACTCCCGGAGATCTTGTAAAGCTACGACATCACTAAACAAAGAAGGTCAGATAATCACACAGATTGTAAAACAAGCCAAGTTTTGCGTGTTAGCTACAACTTTATTCAGCCCAGTCCTCAGGAAAAAAATTGGCATTGTATGTTTCAGCAAACCATGGAAACGTTGAATGTTGACGTTTTTTCATTCGATCAGAGAAAGTGACGTAGTATATCGAGCGACTGTTATTGAAGTGACGTGGTACAATAATAACGAGTATAACAAGGGAGAATGTCCACTAAGGGTGGATGGGAGTACTGGTGGACTTTCAAATAAATGTTGACTTGCTTGTTAGTAATGTTGTTACGCTACGTAATATCACATAAGAAAGTAAAGGCGCTTGCAGAAACGTACAATACCAGCATTTTTTTCTGGCGACTGGGGTTGCTTTATTTGGAGGTAAAACCAAAATTGAGCACACCCATAATATCGCTGATAATCCCATATTGCACAGGAAAATGGTGAGTTGAGGTGAGCTAAATGTTGTATAACCGACGTGTTAATAGCCAACTGTTTGATCTATAGGCTGAGATTTAGTTGGAGACGACAGTCTGATGCTGCTATAACGTTAATGTCTGACTGTATTACTGCAGCAGCATCACACTCAAGATAACGTTATCTAGCCATGCTAGTCACTGTCATTAAGCATCATTTAGCCATTTACCACACATTTCCTCTTCTGTGACAACGAGTTTCTTTCCCCTAAAAGGGAGAGCAGCCGACGCTGGTCTGGTCTATAGCTTGGAGCCATAAAGCCCTTCTATTATATCTTCTTAAGGACACAGCAGGGGAACAAATCGGAGATCAGCGTTTTTGGATTTATTGTTGGTGCAACCAACTACACAGCAACTCTTCAGCGTAGCGTTATTACTATTACCGGTTTGTTTAAAGTAGAAGTTTGGAGACATGTTTCAACTTCTTCCGGGTACGCTGTTACCGTCTACAAGGGACACAGGATTGTTTTCCTCCAAAAGAGGGCGTGGTCATGAGAGCCTACTCTGGATGACGTATTGCTGGTCTGATGTATACCACGCTAACATATTTAGTTTCACTCAGAAAAACGCCACATTAGCACTAAAGATGCTCTAACTGCCATTTCACTGACTTTAAAGTTATTTAAGAGGCTTCGGGAGTCTTTAGAGATGCAACAGTAGACACAACAGCAGTTTCTGTCCTCCTCAGGCTCACCTTTGTGTCATGTTCGTTTAAAAATTATTTGAGCAAAGAGATCAGACATTAACATGACGATGGCAGCCTCGCCGTGCCCCCCGTTACAAATGATGCCAGCAGAATGGCTGTCTGCCGTCACAAACAACTACCTCCTGATTGCTGCCTCTGACGGAGACGGAGGATCAGCGCCGCAGCTTCATCGCCATTACCCCCAAATAGGATCATTTGTTGCCACATGGCATCACACCTCACGAGAGCTTATGAGGAGGAGAATCTGCTAATAGATTTATGGCGCCATGCCTCCCTGACTCCAGCAGCTGAAAAATTTATGTAATTATATTTCTAATTTCAGCGGGGTAATCAGGTCAGAGCTGTCTGACTTCAATATCAAGAGCTCGTTATTAAAATCAATCAGATGATTCGCGATTTTGAGATTAGTACGCTGGAAATTATCACTAGTAGTTAGCGTCTTTAACCTCCGTGGAACCTTAAGATGAAAATGCAAGTAAATAGTTCAATAGGGAATATCATTTAAATATATTGGGGCAGTTAATCAATGGAAATGAGTACTAAAATATGGACTATAACACAGATTTTTATTGGATATGTCCAAATTAGGAGCTATTTACACAATCTTCTGCATCACTGCACCCACTTATTCAATATCTGTGGAAACACTATGAACCAGCAAGTCAAATTAAAATAGATAAAATGTTAGAATTGAAGATGTGCAAACTAAAATGAGCTGGGAAGAAAAGTCGTCTCATGAGTTTTGAAAATGTAAAACCAGCTCAGTTAAGTTCACTGAACTTGGGATAATAAGTTTAATAGACCGGATGTCATCAAAGATATGTGTGTGTGTATGAAAGTTGCGTTTTGCCCCAGCCATTCAGACGAGTTTGCAAGCTTTAAACATTAAATTAAAACCAGAGTACAGAAGTAAAGAGGCGAAACTCTGATGTTTTATTAACAACAGCCGCTGCCGCCATTTTGGACTGATAACACTTATTATATTTATAATATTTTATTGTTCAACACATGCCAATTTCGATAGAATATGACAATAAAATAGAAATAATTTAGTTTTACTTTTGTACGGTACTTTTTAGACGGACGTTTTACTGGTGTCCGGTAGTCGCTTTCAGTCCAAAATGGCGGAAGCGTAGCTCTGCTGCTGGGCGCTGATGTTGCAATGGAACGAACAAGTCAATTGTTCGTTCACCAGAGTTTCATCTCTTTGCTTCTATACTCTTTGCTAACAGGGAAAACAACAGCAACAGTGCTGACAGAGCTAACAGCGTTAACCTGGAGGGGAACCAGAGGGTGGGCGCTACGCTTCGGCAATGGGCGGCGCCGTCGGCCAGGACGACGTCATCAGCTGTAAACGCCGTATGAGAGCAGTGCAGAGCGGTGGCCGCTAGCTAACCAGTGGGGTACGCTCACATGCACGACAAGCACGCCCGGCCGACCCAGCAATGTCAACAAAGCGTGGAGGAACTCTGATTACAACACACACAGGAGTGTGACTTCATTCTCTGCTCAGGTAGACATTACTCCTCTATATCTTAGTTGTTTGATGCTGTATATTAATGCTCTGAATATTATATAGAGAACCTTTAAGAAATGGGTCTGAACTTGTGTAGCAGATAAGTATTGGACTTTCTGCATTGTTTTCAAGATGACAATAAAAAGGTAAAGTATAAAAAAAAAAAAAGTTTTAGTAGACACAAACAAACAAACACTATGTCAGCACACAAGCTAGTTGGAGCTCAAAGCTTTGCAGCTCCGATCACAGAGACAGTGAGTACCACATAAATGCATTATTCAAAATGCAGATGATATTGGGATGATAATGGCCCGCGGTCGTCTCTGCTGATTTAATATCGCCGCCGAGCTCGGCAGCTTCCAGCCTCGTAACACCTGAGCCAAGAAAGAGTGAGCCGCATAATCTTCGCTGCACCACCTGTGCTCATGCAAAGAGTGTGTTTACATTCCCTAATCCATACAGGCGCTCCCCTCAGAGCCCTCCTGCACTCGATGGCACCCGGAGAAAAAAAAAAAACACATTTATTGATGTTCCTGGATCTGCCTCTTCTCCAGCTTCCATCCTGTTGCAGTGTTTTCACAAGGAGGAAGATGCAGAAACCCCCCCTGCAAAGAGAGGACCATTTTTGCCGAAAGGGGTTTTGGAATAAAACAAGTTGTATTAGATCAGGCAGCTACAGTAGGAGCTCGGTTTGGAGGAGGATGAATTTAAGTGAATGGAATTTAGGAAGAGGGAAAAACTGGTATAAATTCGTCTGCACCTGCTGCATGAGAGCGGCGATGTCTCAGCGGCAGCAACCTCACGACAAAAAGGTGAGAGAGGCTTTGATGAGAATCAGCCAGCTTTCATGTGCAGCCAGAGGGGAAGAGAGCCCTGGGAGTACAGCTCATCTATCTCTGCTATAAGGAGAACAGTCGCCTCCGGCACCAACAGACAGCAACTCAAAACACACACACATACACATACCCTTGTGTGTTATACTCCACTGACTTACATTTACTCCCTAACTTCTGATCTAAATTCTCCATGCTGCATGACTAACCACTGTGCCTTCACCCCTCATCCTAAAATAAGCACAAATTCTGACTCTCGGGCCTGAAAATAAGCGCAGAAAAAAACTGATTTCAAACAAACTTCCACAACACAAATGATCTGAAATGCACACTTTTTTTCTTTTTAGTCAGACAGAAATAGAAATATTCCTTCAATGTTGAATCATCTCTGCAGCATCATCCACTCAAAATTGTCCCTCATAAAAAAACAATAACATAAATGATAAATAAAACTAATGGAGAAACATTATTTCATTCTGATTACACGGTCTAAACCAAACCAAAGAATGGCAATGCACCAGTCAGCATGTGGGATCTGCCGAGTAAATCCTCTCTACAAACACTACAGTGGGTGATAAACAGTGCAGATGGGCGACACTCCTAGCAACAGGCAGCAACGTGGGCAACAGGGTAAGAGAAAAGAAATTCTAAATGTTCCCTGGCAACAAGGTTTTCCTTTGGGATTAAAATAAAGGAGCGATGATGAGCGTGTTTAAAAAATCTGATGGGAAATCATCTTCATTTAGCTGCCCTTCACAGGGAGGTCAGAGGTCGAATACAAGACGGCGTGTTTAATGCTGCGTTCCAGACAACTGGGAATTTTCGAGGTCAGAGTTCCTACTTGTGAATTCTTTGCAAATCCATCTACCCCAACTTCACGAAGAAGCAGTTGTTTGACGTCATACAACAATGGAAGCGCACATTGTAAATGGTGAACTATCAATTAAAAGGCAACGTTAAAGGTGCGGTGTGTAGGATTTGACGGAATCTAGCGGTGTGGTTGCAGATTGCAACCAACTGAATACCCCTCCGCTAACTCCCTGCAAGACTGCGGTCATGTGAGCCAGCCCGTTCTCATTCCCAGGGCGAAATTAACAAGGCTTTGTCACGCCCATCGGCATATGATATACCAACGCACAACGCACCCTTTAGTGCCTGTATGGAACGTACAGGGCTTTTAATTAACTACAATGTAAAACTCATCCGTGGAAATATTAAACGCTCAGAGAAATTGCTCCAGTATTGTGGTGACGTAGTATAAAGAGTGAAAAAAAGACGCACAGGGTGGGATGGTGGATGGGTTACACACTGATCCTTTAAGTATATTTGCCTGTTATTTAATCAAAATAATACATACTATCATATAGTAAAATCTGTTCTGCATGTAAATTGATGTCAAAATATGTCGCCGTGTTATTAGGCAGCTGGTTACGGTAAACAATCTCTCAAAGTTATCTTCTCTGCACGAAAGTTTTTCAATAAACCGTTGAAAATGTCAGAATAACGTGGAGGCTGCATTGCTGAGTTCAATTGAGAGTACACTTGGTGTCCGAGCAAAGCACCAGACCCCCAAACTGTTCCCCGGGGGGGCTCTACAGTAGCTGCCCACTGCTCCTACTGCAGAGATTAAATTTCATTGTGTGTCGTGTGTCAATAAAAGCTGATTTACATTTACGAAAATGTGACATACTCGCCTACGAATACTAAATGTCTAGGGGCTTTTATTGTGAAATGAAAGAACGGAAGGAGTGGATCTGGTCTGCGCTGCCTTTGTCAAGGTTGAAAGGAGTAATAAAGTTTGCCGTCCTGGATCAGACTACAGAGCCTCCGTGTTGCTGTTGTTTCATAAATATAGGCACAACTCAACCTGCTCTGCACGACGGGATTAGTTGATGCCTTTATTCGCGGTGTGAAAACTCAGAAAAATCATTCATTTCGTTCATTCATCATTCCGAAAAAAAGTAGCTGCGTAATATTCCTGTTCTGTTTGAAAGTACTAATGACCAATCAGAGCTTTATAGGCGGGATTAAGAATGGGGACGTCATCTTCCTAAAAAGCCAGCTAACCGGCCACTTCCATGAAAAATAGCGTCGGAAAAATGGTGAGCGGTGAGGATGAAATCGACGCAGCTGCACGAGTTGTCAGTCAGTTAAATCTGCATTTTTAACATACAAAAACACAATGAATGAAGTAAAATGAAATTCTGATTATCAGTCTGCATATTCACTGTGACTTGTACAGTATAAACATGCTGAGAAGGATCAAGATGGCAAGATCGACGACTATCCTATGACGAAACATTTCGACGAAGAGCACGAGGGGTCACTGAATGGTTCAATCATGCTTATATGGAACTTCACCACCGGATCTCAACCCAATTTAACACCTTTTTGTCAGACTTGTTAAATAACTCTCTCTCTCTCCAGTAGAGTTCAGAGCACTAAAACTTTCCACCTCACTAAAAGAAACTTTATGTAGATTTATGTTGGTTTGTCACCCATCTGTAGCTTGATCTCACTGTTTCGACTCCTTTGTAGTTTAGTTTGTTGAGACTATGTAATCATGTTGTCATCTCTCCGCCCACCCTCGTGGCCTTTAAAACAAAAAGACCACACAGATGGGCTTCCTTTGGACAACATCTTATGAAACACAGAGCTGAGACCTTATCGGTTTAGTTATGAAAACAGTTTGGAACATTATTCTGTTAATTGAGGTCAAAACGCATGCAGCGTTGTGTCAATCTAAATGAGATCTCTGACGCTGCAAACTACTTTCTGAAGTTTGATTTAAATACATTCAGACAGCAGACGGAGCGTTGATGATGTTTACTCGTCCTTCAATACAAATAAGGAAACATAAACAAGGTGTGTATTGTCAGGTGTTTCATTTGTAGCCGTAACAATGTCCCTGTTGATAAATAGCTCAGACTTTAAAAAAGATAAATAGGAAAACAAAAAAAAAAACTAAGCATCATGTTTTCAATTTTAATAAGAACACCAGCAATTAAAGCTACAAAGAAGTCTACAAGGTAAATTAATGACGCTGAGGCAGTCAATCAAAGGTTTCTGAAGTCCTTGCATGTACAGGCTGATAAAGCGAGTGTGCCGAGGGTAAGAAAGCCTTGAAATGTCTGTTTTCTGAAGGGTGGGGGGGGGTTGATGAGGCTGGTGATGTAGATGTACACTGTGACTGTAGAGCAGTCCGGAGAGCCCAGCGGCGGGCTACGGGATGGCCCGGTTGGGTCTCTTTGGAGGAGGAGGGGGCATTAGCTCGGCGTCTGGGTCTGGTGGGTGTTTCCGGTTCTGGGCTTGGACTGCTTGACCGTGGCGGTCCACGTACTCCAGGAGGATTTCCTTCGTGACGGGCTCCTGGATGCTTTTACACACAGCTGGGCAGAGAAACGACAAAACACAGGAGGAGGAAGTTACTACAGAGATGGTGACAGACTCCTGGAACACAGTCAATTTATATTTCAGCACAAGCAAAAAAAAAAACATTTTAACAAATAAATACATAATTGTCTGTTTGCTACACCAGATCACAGCACTAGCTAGTAAAAATGAATGTAGTTTTTGATCTTTACAGTTATTGAAACTGCTGTTTGGTCAGTTAAAAGACAGGACATGACGTCACAAACCACTACAACTAAAAGAAAAACTGAAGATAATTTCAATTCAGCCTCTGTCGTTTTCAGTGAGCTTGGCATTTGCCCCTTAATTAGGTTCCTGTAACCAGCGTTCTGTTTAACTACGTAGGTCAATTTGAGCTAAATGTCCACACCGTTCTCTCATGAATTAGGGCCTTGTCCACACGTACACGGGTATTTTTGTAAACATAGTGTTTTGGCCTTTCGTTCACACCCAAACGGTCTTTTAGGTCACTGTTAAAGGTCCCATATCATGCTCATTTTCAGGTTCATACTTGTATTTTGTGTTTCTACTAGAACATGTTTACATGCTGTAATGTTCAAAGAAAACGTTATTTTCCTCATACTGTCTGTCTGAATATACCTGTATTTACCCCTCTGTCTGAAACGCTCCGTTTTAGAGCATTTCAACGGAATTGCAACAGAATTACGTTGCTAGGCAACAGTTTGGGTCCATGTTTACTTCCTGTCAGCTGATGTTATTCACATACACTGCAACAGGAAATAAACTGGGACACATTTAGAATGTTTATGTTTAAACGGTGTAATGGTCTAAATATTGTAGATTTGTGACATCACAAATGGACAGAAATCCTATAACGGCTTGTTTCAAACGCACAATTTCTGAATACGGGCTGTGTGTATTTCTCCGTATATTGAGCGTTTTGATAGTTTACCAGTATTTATAAAACACTTAAACCTGCTTTATAATGTAAAAGACCTGAAAATCTCACTTTTTACAATATGGGACCTTTATTATAAGTGTATACCTCCCTTTGTGTCTGCAAGCAGGAGAGAAAACAGTTTTTTGACCGCAGTGAAAATGTTGTTTTTTGAAAGGCTAAATGCCAACAAATATGGATTGAAGCAGAATATTTCGTTAGATAGTGAATTTTGGAAATGATTACATCTATCTTTTATCAATACATTTTGACTTTTGGACTTGACAACGCTCTGGAGTTATTGGAAATGTTTGGAGTCGGCAACAATCCCACACAGCCACCACTGGAATCTAATAAACTAAATCTAACTAATAGTCAACCTTATGAATAAAGCTTCCAACTATTCAGCACCACCCTATAAATAAGCTAACTAGCTACAGCTGCTACATTCATCATTTTAGCCATCATCAAAATCAATAGTCGCAAGCTGAAAGTCTGAAATAAAGGACAGATTGTTACAAAACGTACAACTAATGCTGATTGATTGATCTGCCACAATGATTACTGTAACCTGTATACATTCTAGAATGCACAGCTTGACAGGCATAGCAACGGTAACTAAGGTAGCTAAGGTAACAGCCAATCGTAACATTCCAACAACCCGTAAATGAGCGTGTACTAGTTTCAGTGTTGATATCAGCTTGAGGCGAAATGCTGTGCTATCTGTCTGGATTTTAGATAAAAGGCGCTT
>CAKALU010067867.1:49761-72804 GCA_916700995.1 Hozukius guyotensis | reverse complement strand
CCCCCCCCCCCCCCCCCCCCCGCCTCCTCCTCCCCTATCCAAGACTTGAGAAATGACAATTAGTCTGGAGCCTTTATGGCCACCAACAAGCGACCCTTGATAATAGCTGCTTGTACTGTTTGTGCACTTGCATACAGCTTTCTGTTGGTCACAGCTGGAGGCTGAATGAGCCTACTGGTTGCAGGTTGCATAAGACATGAGTATGAGAGAGAGATTATGACTGTGATTTGTTGCCTGATGTAAGAGGAATAACGTCAAGAAACAGCGTTTGTATAAATGGTTTTGATGTCAGCTCTTCAGTGATTCTTCAAGCAGCAAAAGAAAAAAAACATCGTGTCTACAAAAATTAACTTCTTTTTATGAAACGTCACTCCGTCCTGATCATTTGCATATTGTTTTTAGCAGCTGCGGGCTTCACTGTAAACTACCTCAATGTTTTTGGACACTTAACAGCAGCAGTACAAAGACGCTTATCAACTCCAAATGCTCCCGAATACGATATTTCAGAGCACTTTTAAGGTCCTTTCAACACTAGATAATGGAAACTTCGATTGTTACCGAGAGGTTGCTGCCCTGTGATGCCTCTGTTGCCAGGCTCTCTCATTGGCTTTCTCCCCCCGCTGCGCAGATGTTTACAAAGAGACATCACCAGCTCACATTAAAGGGTTCAAGTTGTCCCCTCGGGCTGTTGCTATGGAAATAACCCTGCTATGGTCGCTCATTCATGTTTGATTAATTGTTTTTTTCCTTTCTGTGCTGTTGCCTCTACAAAGACCTCATCACGGGAACATTTCATCTTGAAAACAAACAATAGAAAAAAGATCTGTTTTATTTGGACTTTGAGATATTCTCTGCTTTGCAGAGATGTTCTGTGGTGATAAAAAAAAGTCTTGTATTAATGTTAATAAAGCATTGCCTTACAATCATAAAGACTTTTTTTATTTCCTTTCCCAGCCTCACCTGGACTGAAGACAAGCATTTTGTCTTTTTCCCCCTCCTAAATTGCACAGTGTATTGCTGAGCTACAGCAACCCACTGGGGCCAATTAGGATGCCAGCAGAGCCAGGAAGTGCATAGCAGATGCTTTTGCCACTATTTATTAAAATCCAATCTGCGGGGGCCCCTCCAACAGCTCGTTAAACTACCGTTAATCTAATTAGCTCTCACTTGCCACGGTTTTCACCACATTACCAAATACAAGGGCCTCGACTTTGCTATTTAGGCTGATTAAGTAGGTCCAGCGCTGTTAGGCAGAGCTCGTAGGGAGGAGCTCCTCGGAGCTGTCAGTCATTTCACAGAGTCAGATAAATCATGCAGCCCTAGCTCAGCAATGGCTCCGGGCTCGAGTTTGAATTAAAATATCCGCAATATTGGTTGAAATCAAATCCACATTGCCGGCTCTGTAGTGCAAGCCCACATGTTTGAAAACACTAATGAAATACTCCACATCATAAAGAGCTTGTATATTTGTAATGGCACGGTACCAGGACTGGATACAAATTCCATAATGGGCTCTTTATGGATCAGGTCTATACGATTCCCCACTTCTTTCATGTCTTTCAGATCACGATCATGATTCTGCACTTCCGGTTCATTATTGCTCGGGCCGTGGCCGTGTTTTTATTTGATGAGTGCTGCTCTCTGGACAAGTGCCTGGTTCTACTCAGAGATCTGTGCGGCGGCTTTGACATGCAGTCCTGCTCATTGCTTACAGATGGGCAGTCTGACATGGAGCTGTAATCGCTTCCAGATGAGGAGGGCCCCGGTATATATTTTAAGACATATTCTAATCCATCAAGCCTTCATGGTGAACTACGATGGGAATACACCGAGATTGTAAAATAATTGAGCCTATAAGATGTGAAGAATTTAAAGGAACTTGTAGTCGACTATCACACGTTGTGTAATATCCAAACAATTTTAACAAGCACCTTGTATTTTGGATTCCTTCCATGACGTCTACAGGCAGTCTTAGTTTAGAGAAAGTCGAATCATTCAGATCTCAAACAGATTTGTTTACATTCTCATCTTGCCTGCCAACATTTTGTAAAGGCCACAATCTTGACAGCATTACACACAGGGGCACTTTGAAATGTGAGGTGAAACCGATATCTAAATAACAAAGAAATGCATGTAATAAAAACAAAAAATGTAAGCCCACATGATCCCCCGTATACCCTAATTATGGAAACTTAACAAAGACTTTGCTTACTCTTTCCTCAAAAACCCACCCCGGCATTTATTCTCTTCCGCTCCAAAATCATCAGATCATACAGTCAAGTAGAGAAGACTTGCATAATTCATTTCAAATACATGATGTTGGGAAAACTTTGGATAGTATTCATCATTCATTTCTGTAAAAAGCTGCAGCTAGTTGTTAGGATGGAAGATTCAGTTGACAAACATGCTTTTTACTTTTTTTTGTAAAACCTGCTGACTTTGTGCCACAATAACTTTGTGCGCCGGTGTTTTTGTTGCACTACACTCAACCTTTCACAAAGCCACTTTTTTTTCTTTAAGGCTGCGAGTTATAGCAGAAAATTGCAGAAAAATTATATAGGCTATGGCATCTTGAAATTACATTATTCTCACTGCTGCTTCTCTAACCACGGCCATTTATCTATTTATAAACCCACAAAGGCTTAGAGTCTGTAACAGCTGCACTAAGCTGTGCTTCTCTCCAGTATGTTGGTGCGGAGAGGTCCGTGCTTGTACTGTTGAAGAGATTTATTCCACTGTATCACCCATATATATATATATATATTTTAAAAGTAAAAATCACTCTCAATAAAAAGAGAGTGAATATTGGACTTAGATTCATCAGGTGGACAGTAACAGTGGTGAAAAAACAATCTGTTGTCGCAGGTTTAAACATGGTTCAATGCTGCTACAGCTCTACTTGGTTTGGTACGACCAAATTGAGGTTGTCAGATGTTGACGTTTTCAAAGCAACAGACTCCAGAGCATCATGGGAAATGAAGGAAATTCAGTCTGCTATAAATCTGTAATTGCCACTTGTGACCGCAGTGGTCACTGTTTAGCAAAAGCTACATACGCCGAGTCTGAAACAGTGGACAACCTCCGGGTCTGAGAAGTGAAGCCAATGCTGAAGTGCCTGAAACCTGGATTCTTTCTAACAGCCAGCAGGGGGCGACTCTCTCTTGATTTATGACCTCAGTAAACACTGTAAACATGAGTTTATGGTCTCAATCCCTAGTTTCAAGTCTTCTTCAATACAGCATGATGTTCATTTAGTAAATTATGGTCCCATTTAGAGTCAAATAGACCATAAAGCAGGGGATGCTTTAGGGCGGGGCTACCTAGTGATTGACAGGTCGCTACCATGGCGTTGTCCCGTCTGGGAGTTGTCCGTGTTTTCGTCTCACAACTTTAAACCTTTCACAGTGTGTTTTCAGTTCATCAAAATTAATTGTAACATATAAAGTGCTACAGGAATGAGTATTAAAACCCGGAAATGAGTTAGCATTTTAGCACTTCCGGTTCCCTCGTCTGGAAGTCAATGGGTTTTCAGAGATAATGCCTGAAATAAAGTCTGTGGTTAACACAAGCTTAAGACTTTGTTTTACAACATTAAATACATCAGTAAATATCCCACTTGTGAATTTTGAAGCCTTTATGTGTCTTTAAAAAAGGCTAAATGAGATTACTAAACGTCATCACGCCAACTCGTCCTCCTTTACAGCCTCGTTGTTTATACTCACGCTCATGCGACCGTGGTGTAGTTCGTTTATAGCTTTTTACTTCTGCCGATTGCATTTCCGCTTCAGAAATCGTAAAAGTGGTGTGCATTTGTGGAGATTATCTTGCTGAACGAAACGTGCAAGTATTATAAACGTGTGTTTGCCACAGAGCTTATTTTCTGCATTAATCCAAAAGCCAATGAAACAATCCCATTGGCTTTTTGTGGAGGGAATCAGGGCGATGCTAACTTCCTGGTTGGAGCACCCTATTGGTCGCCTAAAAGTGTCTTATGCAGTGCTTAGCTCCACCCTCATGTGTCACTGTACAAAAAAACAAGTTGGCGATGGCCAAAATGCCGAACTCGAGGCTTCAAAATGGTTGTCTACAAACCAGTGGGTGACGTCACGCTGACTATGTCCACTTCTTATACACACAGTCTATGCTCATAGCCCACTCCCTGTATAATAAACACTCAGCTGTTGACTCTATAGAGAGCTATAAATTGAGATTAGGTTATGAATCATCATCTTGCGTCATCACTGACAGGTGTAGTTGTCAGATGACTGTAATTTTCGCATCATTGGATTGTGGGATTGTTTGCAGAACGTAGTGTACATACCGTGGACACTTATTTTCTTTCCACTGTGACCATTATATAAAACACAATTCAGACACTCAAATTTCTGACGCAGCCATGGGGCTTTAAGCAGAGCCGAATTATATTTTCTATTCATGTCATAAGCTTCTTTCATGCAACATTCAGGCAGTTCAATACTGAGCAAAACAATGTTAAATGTGGTCGCCTAGTTAAAACTACTTTTACTGGCTTTTTTCCAAGTCGGTCCTTGATCTAACATTATTTCACTGCCAATCTTTGATTGATGTTCTTGAACTGCTGTTTTAAAGAGCCTCTTCTGTATCACAGTCGGCTGCTGAGTAGTGCTCGTCTCATTCTTCACGCCGGTGCACATTCAGACAACATTTCCCTGCAAAAACTAGCATGTAAAAATGGGTTTATCGTGTATTCTCTGTCGACGCTTTGCACACCACAAACTGCACGACACACTGAAAGCACTGCGCTTGTGTGTGTGTGTGTGTGTATATTCTCATTTTTACAGTTGTTTGGCTTGAAATCCTCAGAAGTGTTATAGACTTTGGGAGTGGATGGCATTCAGATTGGATTCAGTGTTGTGCTCTGCATCATGCTTCGCTGTAATGACCATCGCTGTAAAGAGAGAGTGTATCTGTGCATCACCTCTGAGTAGTTCCTGTTTGTTTTTATGGCCTTTTGAAAATCGATGCGCCATGCAGCACTTTGCTGCTCAGTGTATACGATGATGATGATGATGATGATGCATATATTCAGGAGGCTGTGATTGGGTAAACACTTGTATTCTCTCTCGTACTATTACCTGATTTTATTGTCTAATTTTCATGTCTCTTAAACTCTGTCGGTTTCTGCGTCCGCGCCCGTCCTTCTTTTTGTTATCAACCCTCTTCTCTCTACATCCCCTCCTCCTTTTATCTGCTCTCTCTACATCAACTCTCTCTCTCTCTTTTCCTTTGCATCTCACACTCCTCTTCCTCATTCTCCCTCTCTCTCTCTCTCTCTGCTGTTTTGATAGTGACGCAGTTATCAGGCTGTCAATTCTAATCTTGTCTTGCCAGTGCAGTGCTGTCCATTCAGAATTACAGCTCCCCCCCTCCTCCCTATCTGTCTCCCCACATCCACTACCCCTCAGACAACAGAAACGCTGATGGGATGTGCAAGCTCAGGCTGACACTATGCTTCAGTCTTTTGCTGGTAAACTAGAAACCTGTGTGTACAATATATATTTAGACTGTACTGCTGTGTGTACAGGACATGGTGGTCTTACCTAGCAACAAGCGTGTGCTGTTTTTGTCCGTCTCTACATTGTGGTCTTTAAAACATAGTTGAATTTGTTTTTCACCATCAGTGTTGATCTGAGCAGTGTGTCCTCTCGTGTGCAGAAAAGCATAAAAAAAGAAAGAAAGAAAATTATATTTTATTGAACCTCAAAGCGATTTCTGTATAGACCAAAATGTGTACATAGTAGGGCTGTTAAAGTTAACGCCATAAAAACACGTTAACACAAAATTGTTTAAGCACTAATCTCTTTAACGCATTAACTCAACTTCTTAGCTTCTCTCAGGCTCTGTTTTACAGCTAGAGTGAAGATACTGGCATCATATGAAACTAAAAAACCTAAAGAATCCATCGGTGCCAACCATTTCATACTACCTTGTCGAGAAGGAGGATAAATAACGCTCCAAACTTATGCTAAAGGAAAAACTGGCATACCTGTGAGGGTTTCTGGACAATATTTGTCATTGTTTTGTGTTGTAAATTGATTTCCAATAATAAATATATACATACATTTGCATAAAGCAGCATATTTGTCCACTCCCATGTTGATAAGAGTATTAAATACTTGATAAATCTCCTTTTAAGGTACATTTTGAGCAAATAAAAAATTGTGATTAATTTGAGATTAACTATGGACAATCATGCGGTTAAGCGCAATTAAATATTTTAATCAATTGACAGCCCTAGTACGTAACATTAGTATCGAAAACTGACATGTAAGGTTGCATGATTATGGCCAAATTGATAATCACAATTATTTTTGATCAATATTGAGATCACAATTATTTATTATTTATTGAATTTAGGGACAAAATATTATTAATTATTTTTATAATAATTTAAATAAACAGAACTTTCACTTCCATGTTGTGCAACATTCCTGCTAATGTAATCTGCATCAAAATAAGACTTAAAATAAGGTTCTTCTTCACTTGAATTCAGTGTATTTACAGACGCAACATTCAGGAAAGTTTTTCACAGGCTATCGTTAAAGTGTGCGTGCAGCGGCATGACAGCTCCCCAAAAGTGAAACCAAAACATCTGGATCGCCCCCTGGTGGCTGGCTGTTAGTTTAGGAAGCGCTTGATTTGATATGCAGCTTTTCTATGAGCGTAGTACGCATTTTAAACGTTAATATCGCAGTCGATCATGTTCATTTAATTGTGGGAAGCCAAAATCGTGATTAATATTCGATTAATTGTGCAGTCCTGCTGCCATGTGCCGAAAGCTGGCATTGAATATTTTGCTCAGATTCACAATCATGTTTACTTTATCTTTAACTAGAAAGTTGCTTGTTTGAAAGAAAATTTTGCTAATTTTAGACATAATTTTATTTATTTATTGTTGGCTGCTTGTGTTTAGACAATATTTGAGAAGTTTTGCTTCTTGTCAAATGAAAAAAAGGGTTTATAAAATAAATAAATAAATATGTATATATAAATAAAAATAAAAATAAAAAAATAAATATGTGTATATATATATAAAAAAAAAAATATATATATATATATACATAAATAAATATGTGTATATATATAAAAAATAAATAAATATGTGTATATATATATATATATATGAATAAATACATACATACATAGAAAATAGAATCAATTTATACCATGTGCAAAAGGGAAAATATAAAAAAATATATAAAGTTTTCCCTTTTGCACATGGAATAAATTGATTCTATTTTCATCTGAAAATAATAAAAAAAACATTATGAGATGGAAATATTAGGATTAGCCTGATAATGCATCCTCATTGCCACTTTTTACCCAAAACATGTCTGCGGTTTGCTCGCAAGCTACAAATAACGTAGAGCACGAGAAGCAGAAGAAGACAATGACCTAAAGCAGACCTCTGTTCACATGTTCGCTGAAGTTTATGTTACTGAAATGAAATGTCACATCACGTCACATCACGATATCTCCAGCACAACTACAGCGATGCAGGACAGCAGATAAATGTCCGACAGTCTAAAATACGAATGGTAAACGTCAAAATCCGGTGTCACCACATCAGAATCAAAGAGCTACTTTACAGATTCATCATTTTGCATCAACAGTCACACGGGGAGAAATCCATCGCAGAAGAGGACCAGATACCAATCTCTCCACTGACAGTATCAGAAAATAGACCAGAATGCAGTGCAGCCACAAGATGTTGCGTTATGAATAAGGGATGCGACTCTCTCTCCTTCTTTTCTCAACTGACAACAACAGCTGTCATAATCATTACTGTTCTCTGCACCTGCATGAGAAAACACATGAAAATAAGCTTGGTGTTGTATAAACATTTGTTTATCCAACAACAATTATTATTTTAAAGCCATCAAGTAAAACCACCCTGATGAATATGTTTGTGATTAAAGGAAAGAGGAAGAAACAAAAGTAAACAACGGTCAGAGGTGGAAAGAGTAGAATATTGTAGGCTACTCAAGTAAAAGTAAAAGTATGTGTGTAAAAATGTATCAAGTAAAAGTAAAAGTACCTGTGTAACCATGGAGGCTAATTAAATAAAAGTAAAAAGTAGGTCAGTTAAAATGTACTCTGAGTAAACATTAATGTGTTACATTTTAAAAGATGGGTATGATGATATATGATATTACTGTTAAATTAATATCTTTAGGCTACAACATAGAGTGCATTAAATGTCAACTTATACACAAGTGCATATAAACTTGTTTTATATCCATAAAACAGATATAAACACATATAAACCTGTTTTATATCTATGAGGAGAGACTGCACCGTTTTTACGCACCACGTAACGCGCACATTTAACTACGTTGCTAGGCAACGACATTGTTACTGACGTTCTCATCTGGAGAGTCCAGCAGAGTGTTGTTGTACTCACCGGTCTGATGAACGGCACCGGAAGTCCTCCAGAACCAGAACCAGTCCCAGTAGAACCAGTCCACTCTCCTCTCTGGTCCCAGTAGAACCAGTAGAACCAGTCCACTCTCCTCTCTGGTCCCAGTAGAACCAGTCCCAGTAGAACCAGTCCACTCTCCTCTCTGGTCTCAGTAGAACCAGTAGAACCAGTCCACTCTCCTCTCTGGTCCCAGTAGAACCAGTCCCAGTATCACCAGTCCACTCAGCCTCTCTGGTCCCAGTAGAACCAGTAGAACCAGTCCCAGTAAAACCAGTAGAACCAGTCCCAGTAGAACCAGTCCCAGTAGAACTAGTAGAACCAGTAGAACCAGTAGAACAGATGTAACGTCTCAAACAGCAGAAAGTCCTCAAACACCTCACTGAAGGTAGAAGTTCAACAGCAGCATGTTAGCATGTTAGCTAGCTGCTGTTCAGGTCAGCAGAGCAGAGTTAGCAGTGCTAGTTTAATTTGATGGTGTTAGCAGAGCTAGCTCTCCGGCCGTTGACGCAAACATTGATGACGTATCATGTCGTCATCGCGTCTCCTCTGTCGTCATCATGACGCTCTGCCCTCTAGCGGCCGCTGACTCTCCTGCAGCTGCTGCTGGTTCATCTCCTCTCTTCTGTTTCATCCTCTCTCAGTTTATCAGGACTTTTACATCTGACTTTTTGTTGTTTGTGATAAATAGTACTGTAAGTGGTAATCTCGAATAGTTTCATTTAAATAAATGTCTGTTAAGTCACTATCCATCGACCAAATGAGGTAATATAATGTGTTTGAGCCTGATGGTCCACTGATGAAAGTATTCCAATATTTATATATCTGCAGTATTATGAAATGTGGTGACATTCCTGGAAAAAAAAATGCCGTTGTAGGCTATACAAATTTAACTATGCACACAAATCTGAAAACTTGAAGCACATATAAATATACTTTTTCTATTCTATTTCTTCTCATGTATCAACAAAACACAAAATCTGAGCACAATTCTATTGTTTTCACTCAAATTTTTAATCAACCAGTAATTTTAACCACATAATAATAATAATAATAATAATAATAATCAAGTCAAACTTTATTTATAAAACACATTTAAAAACAACTGCAGTTGACCAAAGTGCTGAAAATATCCATAATAAAAATTAATACAAAGCAAACAACAATAAGACATAATGTGCACATTACAGCAGTGAAAGAGTAGCAGCACAACAGAAAATAAGCTTAATCAAACGCCAGTGAGAAGTAATAATAATAATAATAATAATAATAATCAGATATCTGATATGGAATTTATTCTGGTCAAATAAATTCCACAGAGCCACTGCAAAAAAATCCCCTCCTACAAACAAACTAAATATCAATCTTGAGAAATTTTACTTAAATCGGCCAATTGGGGTAAACAAAAGTGACCTGATAACATTTCTTTAAACAAGCTTAAAAATCTAGTGTCTTATATTCTACTGAATTCCCAGAAGGTGATAGATAGTATTAGCCAGGTAAAAGAGGGAAAATGGACAGGCATTATATACAATAGCCTACATATATACATTTTGCAGTGAAGACTGTGTTCATAACCTTAAAGGTCCTATATTGTACAAAGTAAGATTTTCATGTTTTTATATTATAAAGCAGGTTTAAGTGCTTTATAAATACTGTTAAACTATCAAAACGCTCAATATACAAAGAAATACACACAGCAGCCCGGATTCAGAAATTGTGCGTTTGAAACAAGCCGTTAGGATTTCTGTCCATTTGTGATGTCACAAATATACAATATTTACATGGTTTTAAACATAAACATTCTAAATGAGTCACAGTTTATTTCCTGTTGCAGTGTATGTGAATGTCATCAGCTGACAGGAAGTAAACATGGACCCAAACTGTTGCCTAGCAACGCAATTCCGTTGCAATGCACTAAAACGGAGCGTTTCAGACAGAGGGTAAATTCAGGTATATTCAAGCAGAAAGTATGAGGAAAATAAAGTTGTTTTTTTAACATTACAGCATGTAAACATGTTCTAGTAGAAACACAAAATAAAAGTATGAACCTGAAAATGAGCACGATATGGGACCTTTAAGATTGGTCTGCGTCTTTAAACAGAGATGTTTGGGATTTGAGTGTGACGGTCTCTTGTTTTTAGTCAGCTTTAGTCCAAAAATAGATTGTATATTTTACTAAGTAAAGATTATCTTTCTCACCTTTCTTTGCCGTGAAGTTCACACCCACTCTTGGGTTTTTTTCTGAAGGTCTTCTGGTAAATGTAGGAAACCCCCAAATG
The DNA here is from genome assembly GCA_916700995.1 of Hozukius guyotensis. Classification (NCBI taxonomy): domain Eukaryota; kingdom Metazoa; phylum Chordata; class Actinopteri; order Perciformes; family Sebastidae; genus Hozukius; species Hozukius guyotensis. The sequence goes on along the minus strand of CAKALU010067867.1, from coordinate 62,064 downwards.
TTGATTAGACAGGCTGAGAGAAAACGAAAGATTGATTATGTATCTAAGAGTATCTTAGTGTGGATTTGAGCTGTAACACTATTATACTGTAGTCTGTATGTTGAGCCATGTGTATTATTTTCTTTATTTCATCTATAAATTCACACACACATGAACAATGAGAGACACAGTAAGAGATGAAAATAGAGAATAATATGCCCCCTTGTTCTGCTGGTTGATTGCATGTAGCTACGAGCTGTTGTGTGCCGTCGCTCTCTCCTCTTTATGAATACACGTGAATTTTCCTGCAGAATATTTAGCCTTCTTTTTTTTTTTTCTATTTTGTCTTTCCATTAGCTCTACCTTCAGTTTATTCTATTTTCACTTCAAAGGCTTGAGTGGAACAGATGTCGTTTCAAATGCCTGTCTTCTGCCTCATTGCCTAAAAGTGAGGGATGATTATTTTTTAATGAAACCAGGCGTACTCATTCACACACACACACACACACACAAAATGAATATTACCTGTAAGCTGTGAAATAGACAAGCAATACTTTCACATCACCCTGAATGAGAACATCCATTCATTTCCGCACACAACCACAAAAAGCCATTTTGAAGTTTTTTTTCTTTAGCTGCCAAATGTGCTCCTGGACCTTGAATTTTGATTAGTTAATTTCATGCTGTGTAGAATACAGTGTGTTGTTTGGCTGCGAGTGCTTTGCTGAAACAATGCCATTTTCAAAGGCAGTCATTTCCTGTTTTCCAATTGACAGTTAAAGGGGGGGAAACATGGCTGTTGCTTAATCCCGTGATAAGTATGCATTAGATGGATGTGAAACGTCTTTAAATGTCCTCAAGTTGCTGTTTGATACTCGCGCGGGGACAAATCTTTTTCATGGTTTGTTCTCCCCCCCCTGCTGAGATTTAACACTGAAACCCAGGATTATAAAAACGAACGTTCAAAGCTGTTTAAAATTTCTAAAATGCAACCTGATGAAATAGGAACTTGGCCTCGGAGATGTCAAAAAAAAGGAGTCTCATAACCCCTCACCCGTAAATAGTGCACATAAACATCCTTCATTTGACATAATACCAACGTACGTCATTACATATTCAGTATGTCATTATATCTTCTATTATATGGATGGAAATTGGATTGTTATTTCCTGCCTTTATAGCAACCAAGAAATCAGGTTAACTGATGTTCCACTGATACTAATGGCAACATCAAGCCATCACTTCTTCCTCAGCTGCACCTCTTCTTCTTCTCTCTCTTTCTCCTTATCTTCCTCCCTCCCCACTCCCCTTCCTCTCCCTCCTCTCCCTCCTCCTCCTCCCGTGCTTGATGTGTTCTCTCCTCAGCAAAGAAGGCAATTTCCATATAGAATCACAACCAGGATCAGGTGACCTGGATTTGACTCCCCGTCAAAGCCCCTGCAACGGAAAATGAAAATGTATTCATGTGTGTTGGATGGAGTGCAGCATCGCACAGATGTGAGCTGTTTTTTGCCTCCTGAAAATGTAGTGTAGAGATCGCAGTGTGTTATTGTTGACAATCCAACTGGGTACATCCTATGAAAATATATGGATTTAATCTTTTTTTTTATGGTTTGCTCAGAAAGTAGAGTTGGATCTACATGAAAGAGGCAAAATAAAGAGTGAAAGAAAATCAGAATATATCCAAGAATCCAGCGATTTAACAGCTTATAAAGTGAGATTTTAATTAGGACCAGGACTCTCTCTCTCCGACCCTATCACCCATGTTTGGCTCCTGAAGCACACCTCCTCTAACACCCCAGAGGCTGACCTGTCTCACTGACGTCCTGTTAGTCTTCATTCACCCATGTCCGTAAATTGATCTGTTGTTTCTTCTCAGAACAAGCCGTGGCTGCTCTTCGCAGAAATCTGCTGCTTTAACCCCTCTTTTCAGCATTAATTGAATGTTTGGCTATTTCATGTGCACAGTGCTTAATGCTGATGGTTTTTTATATGGATATATTTAGGGCTGTCAATCGATTAAAATATTTAATCGCCATTAATCGCATTATTGTCCATGATTAATTGCTATTAATCGCACATTTTTTGATCTGTTCTAAATGTACCTTAAAGGGAGATTTGTCTAGTATTTAATACTCTTATCAACATGGGAGTGGACAAAATGCTTGCTTTATGCAAATGTATGTATATATCTATTACTGGAAATCACTTAACAACACAAAACAATGACAAATATTGTTATTATTAGCATAAAAAACAACAGCTGTCAGTGTGCTGACTTGACTATGACTTGCCCCCAAACTGCATGTGATTATCATAAAGTGGGCATGTCTGTAAAGGGGAGACTCGTGAGAACCCATTTACATTCACATATCTGGAGGTCAGAGGTCAAGGGACCCCTTTGAAAATGGTACCAATGGATTCTTTAGGTTTTCTAGTTTAATATGATGCCAGTATCTTCACTCTAGTTTTATCACTGAGCCCGCTACAACCTCCGAAAGATCAATTGCGTTAAAGAAATGAGTGGCGTTAAAACATTTTTGCATTAACGCGTTATTATTGCGTTAACTTTGACAGCCCTAATATATTTTAACCTTGCAGAAATCTAGAGTATCTTATCCAGTCAATGTCCATAACTACGCTGCATACTGAAAGACTCCTCAAGCGTCTTTCTTGTAGTAGCTGCAGCAAAAGAGTTCTTTCCATCAACTGATTTATGACCAGCAATGTCTCTTGTCTCTCGTCCCTCCCTCTCCGTCCCTCCAGTTAAGCAGTGAGAAGCGGGCCGCGGCGGAAATGATGAAGCCCAAACCCAAACCTCAAAAGAAGAAGAAGAAGAAGGACCCCAACGAGCCACAGAAACCCGTGTCGGCCTACGCTCTCTTCTTCAGGGACACCCAAGCGGCCATCAAGGGCCAAAACCCCAACGCCACCTTCGGGGACGTCTCCAAGATCGTGGCCTCCATGTGGGACAGCCTAGGAGAGGAACAGAAGCAGGTACGAGACCGGAGTATCTGAAACAATAAGAGGAAACACGCAGGAATCTATAACAGATACGGTGACACACTATCAACATACATGATACTGACTACCCTTACCAAAAAGAAGTTTATTCAAGTGTTCTACTAGTATACTGCTTTTAAACTTATAATAAGAGAGTATTTCTATGTACTTATCAGAAATATACTTAACAAAATTATACTTAAGTATACTTGGCTCATACTGACAAGTATACAGAAAAGACAAAGTATACTTGGCTTATGCTTACTTTTTGATAGAGCAGCCTATTCGAGTGTGTGAGAGTTTGTAAACGTATGTTTTGATATGAATTTACTTCAATTCATCAAGAATTTAGTACGTTTTTGTATCCTCCGTTCACCGTGGAGGCATGCGAGAAAAACTAATTATATATATTTATTTAATCTCATCACAAAACATCAAGTCAAATAGCAAAAGGAGCAAGTCTCCTTATGTAATGCATAAATTATTGGCCAAGTACCATAAGTTAAAGAAAACTTACAAGTATAGTTGCAGTAAAAAACACTATTAAACTAGTACTTTACTGGGAGTAAAGAGTACTTTAATAAACTAAAAAGTGGGCTATAAGTAAACTAACACCTACTGTATAAGTTCACTTGTAGTATAGTTGCTTTATAAAATACAGCTTAGATGTAAACTAGTTGTGTACTCAAATATATTCTATATTCTTACACTTAATGTACACATAAAAGTAAACATTTTATCAACTAAAAAGTGTTGTCACAAGAAGTATTGAAGTAGTACACTTACTAGTATATTACTAGTACATTGATATTAGTATACGTACTGCATAAAGCATACTTTTACTTCATAAAATAAACTTGGAAGTCTTTTTGGTAAGGGGTAGCCAGAAAAGGAAGTTTTAAGTGGAAAGAACTACTTTTACCTCCACATGTGACACATTTTTTCACAAATGTAGATGTGTTTTACATATATTTTCTACGCCTGCAAAGACACACAAAGAAACAAGTGCACATATATACATGCATGCACATACCCAGACACATATACAGTCACATGCACACATCCTGGTCCGACCAGTAGATGGCGTGCATGCTGCAGCAGGGGAGCAGCATTATGTGCTGTGTGTGTAATTACCAGAACATCGCTGTGAGATACAGCTCACCTTAATGAGCTAGTTGTTCTCTTTCTAAAGATAATCCATCCGTTTATCCCCACTCCCCTGACTCTCATAAAAATGATTTTCTTTCTAAATTTAATTCAAGCAAAGAGAAGGAGGGAAGGAGGGGGGGGGGGGAACGGGAGTGATCTGTGCAACAGCAGCCGTAAAACAGCCTGAGACTAACAAAGTCGGACGTTTTTACAGGCAAGAAATGGTCAATATGGGGAAAATATAAAACCGCACCTGGGGAGATTTCAGGACTGATATTTTATGCAGTGTGCAGATCCACTCGTACCCACGTGCTGCAGTCGTGCACATCTGCAAAAAGATCTTTCGAGGTTGTAGCGGGCTCAGTTTTGAAGCTAGAGTGAAGATACTGGTATCATATGAAACTATAAAACCTAAAGAATCCATCAGTACGTCATGCTACTACATGTCATACTAGCTTGTTGCGAAGGAGGTTAAAGGTAGGGTCGACGATGTTGGAAAGCTAGCATCATTTGAAAGTAGCATCGCCTCAAGAGCTCCGTCTAGCATCCGCTCGGTCACATGACTTGGTCATGGCTTGCGCTCCAGCCTCGGTCTGGGTCTCACTCACATGAACGGAGGAAAGGAAACAAGCTATTTGTGCATTTTACAACTTTAAAAACATAATTTTTTAAATAAGGGCTGTTAGAGTGTTCGTACTGGGAAGTTGATTCACCTCAAAAAAAATTATCCACTGAGATACAGACATCTCTTTCCCAATGTAAGTCTATGGGAAAAAGTATTTTTGGGCCCAATGGCATCACGTGACTGACATGGAAGTTGCAGTACCGTTTGGCTCGACCGGCGCACTTCCTCAGGGCTTGGGAAAAACTGGCATGGCCATTTTCAAAGGGGTGCCTTGACCTCTGACCTTAAGATATGTGTACCCACGAGTCTCCCCTTTACAGACATGCCCACTTTATGATAATCACATACAGTTTAGGGCACACCTGCAAAAAGGAAACAATCCCATATGAATACACACACACACATAAAACCCTCATTGATGTTTCCAAATTTCACAATGCAATGTTCTGAGTGTTTCTCTGTAGTGTAAGCTACAAAGGATTTTCCAAAAAAATAGTGAAAGATTCATCTTCTTTGCCAAAAAACCCAAACTCCCACAAAGCTCCAGGTACGATCCACACTTCCTGCGTCCCTCCGGCCTCCATAGCCGAAGCCTCCACCATGCATCTTCATTGGCCCTCTGACAAGCAGGGATGTGTGAAGTTCTCATTTCCACTCTCTTTATTTATATCTCTCGCCTGCTATTTTGATCCTGCCTAGAATACTGAATTAGTGGACCGCCCCCCCCACCCCCCTCACTATCGTCTCGTCCTTGGATTTAGCTGAAGGGCATCTCGGCTATCCAGGAAGGAGTGTTTTTGTAGCTATTTAGCATCATCTCCACCTCAGCAGTAATAGGCAGGAAATGTTAATGATGACGGAGTAATAGGAGGTCACGGCGTTTTGTGTTATATTCAACTCCGAGAGGAACCACACTTCTTTTGCTATTAGCAATTCTCTTTGGGATGAGGAAGGTTTACTTTTCAGAAAGGATGCTGTGTCAAGACAGTATTCTTAGTATTTTACGTGTATTTAAAAGTAGAACTGCAACGATTAATCGATTCGACTATTCAATTAATCGCCGACTATTTTGATAATCAGACGGTTTGAGTAATTTTTTTAAGAATTAAAAGTCAAAATTCTCTGATTCCAGCTTCTTAAATGTGAATATTTTCTGGTTTCTTTCCTCCTCTATGACAGTAAACTGAATATCTTTGAGTTGTGGACAAAACAAGACATTTGAGGACGTCATCTTTGGGAAACACTGATCTGACATTTTATAGACCAAACAGCTAATCGATTAATCGAGAAAATAATCAACAGATTAATTGACAATGAAAATAATCGTTAGTTGCAGCCCTATTTAAAAGCACCGTATTTTCCAAACTGTTTCTTTTGGAGCATCAGTTCTGTGGCGTGCACATCAAGCATACAAAAATAGGACGGGGTGTCAGTGCTTTTTTAGGACCGACCAAATGTGTTCGTTACACCAAGTACGGAAAACTGTCGCGTAACGAAAGCTGACATCATCAAATTAGTAATCACTTTCTTTTGATCAGATATTTATTTTGCGAATAATTATCAAACCCTCTGAGACTACAGACATTACTGTCTTTAAGAGGCTGTAGCAGACTCAGTGAAGGATTCAGAGTGAAGATATTGGTATCACGTGAAACTAGAAAACCTAAGGAATCCATTGGTACCATGTCATGCTAGCTTTCACAGGCATCCCTTGACCTCTGACCTCCAGATATGTGAATGAAAATGGGTTCTATGGGTACCCATGAGTCTCCCCGTTACAGACATGCCCACTTTATGATAATCACATGCAGTTTTGAGCATATTTTTTATGCTAAATGCAGTACCTGTGAGGGTTTGTGGACAATATCTGTCATTGTTTTGTGTTGTTAATTGATTTCCAATAATAAATATATACATACATTTGCATAAATCAGCATATTTGGCCACTCCCATGTTGATAAGAGTATTAAATACTTTTACATTTTGAAAAGACAAAAAAAATGAGCAATTCATTTGCAATTAATCGCGATTAAATATTTGAATCGATTGACAGCCCTATTTAAAACCAGTCCAACAAAAAGTAGCCAACAAGCCCGCTACAACCTCCAAAAGATCGATTGTGTTAATGCCTTAAAGAAATTTGTGGCGTTAAAACAAATTTGTTTATCTCCCATGTTGATCAGAGTATTAAATACTTGACAAATCTCCCTTTAAGGTACATTTTGAACAGATAAAAAATGTGCGATTAATCACGATTAACTATGGACAATCATGCAATTAATCTAAATTAAATATTTTAATTGTTTGACAGCCTTTAAAAAAAACATGTTTTTCTGAGGATAATGTATTGATAAAATGATTTATTTTGGTACCAGTGCTCACATCAGCAGTAAAAAGCCCTACAGAGAAACAAACATACATCATTCGCTCCTTTTTGTTTTGCATAATAGACATAATTTTGCCTATAGCCCTTATAGCTAACAGCCCCATTTTCAGCCTCTCTACATCCTACACAGACAATACCTGGAAAAAACAAAGTGCCTGCGTGTAAAAAAAACATCCATATAAGTCGACATTCTTTATGCAAACACAACTGAGATCATTCAAACCCGGCAGCAGCAGCGGTTAGTTGTATATATATAACGACAGAGGTTCGTATATCACACTAACAATATGGAAGGCAGTTTCAAACAAAACTCATATTACAGAAAGAGATCGTATTCTAATGTGCCAAATGACAACAAGCATTGTGGTGTGTCACTAATGTCAGTCTGCTGATAGGAGTGTTATTGTGGAGCTAAGAGGAGAGAGAGAGAGAGAGAGAGAGAGAGAGAGAGAGAGAGAGAGAGAGAGAAAAGTTCCAGTTCATTTCTCTAGGTGGATTGGAATGGAAATGATGTGTTGCCACGATAGATGGAGACACATTGAGATGAGGGAGTTTTAGTGCTGTGATGAGGAAATAGAGGTGTTCTGTACCATTGCTTCTGATGGAAAGGGGAACATTAAGGGCATGTGTGTGCGTGTGTGTGTGTGATGTGTTTAAGAAAGTGTTAGATAAAAAAGTGTGTATTGAGAGACATGTGTGTCTGCACATTTATGAGCATGTCAACCTCTCCTCTCACCCGAAGCCTCTTGATTTTTTTTTTCTCTTCACAGGCCTACAAGAGGAAAACCGAGGCGGCTAAGAAAGAGTACCTGAAAGCCTTGGCCGCGTACCGAGCCAGTCTGGTTTCCAAGGTAACGCTTATGACACACAGGCAGGCCCTGGCTAAAGACTGATGATGGATTGGATGGAAAATCCCTGCTAATGGGCTGGGCGGGGCTTTCTTGGGATGGTGGTGGTGGTGCTGGTGGGGAGGGGGGGGCGCGCATGTGATGCAAAAGCCGTATTTGGAACAATACCTGATTTCCATAGGGTGCAGATGTTGGGGGGTTGGTATGGTGATATAGCTGGGGGAGGGGTCAGCACAAGCATATGGCCAAAACATCTCGGAGGAGAGAGAATGATCGCTCCCTCATGTGCTGCACATAATATCAGGTTTATATCAGGGTGACCAGATCCCAACAAACCTAATGTGGGACAAAGAGTATGTTTGTGTGGGACAATGTGGGACACGCTAGGCTGAGAGGTAGTCTACAATTTTTATATAATGTATATATCTAAGTTAAATAATAAACATTTCTATTCTGTCCCTTACCTTGTAACATCTCTATGCTCTGCCCGAATGCATCCGTAGATCGACACATAGCTTTTTGAGCTTCATGTCGTATTGAGTAACGTGACGTCATATCCGTTTCAAAAACCAAAAACAAAGAAGTAGAAAACGGCGGAGGGTCAGCGTGGACACGACTTGAACCCTCACATATTAAATCCAGCGTGGTAAACACTACACATCCAGTAAAGGATGGAAACACTTTGGGTTTCACACATTAACAGGAAAAGCAGAGCTAGACATCACGGTTAAAGCTGCATGCTAACTCTGTCACGGACAGGAAACGTTATCGTGGTGGTCGAGCCGGCCGTCGGCCTCGTCTCCGTGGTCAAATGGGCCGACGCTACAACTGTAGAGCACCCATATACTGATATTTCTGTTAAATGCATTCAAACGGCCCCGATGGAGCTGACCATGGATGGATAAAGAGAACGGAGCTGACGGGAGAGCTAGAGACGGACTTGGCGAAGTTAGTGGAAGTAGACACGTGTGACTACGTCCGGTTTTCAAAATAAGGTGTTAACAAAGGGAACTGTATATAGTATAAGTATAAAACATTACATGTCCCTCATAAATTAAAAAAGAAAATACCACTAATTTGTGAGGGAAATGTCATTGCTGGAAATTTTTTTTATAATTAATGCCTGACAATGACTGATATATTTGACTTCAGGACATCTCTGACTACATGCATGCTAAAAATCAAACATTTTTACTGGATTAATTTAGAGATTTTCCAAAGTAAAAGTCCCTAGAAGTGTATGATTCAACTTTTTCTCATGGTCTAGTCTACAAAAATCGAATAGCAAAACTTAGAAATCACAATACATATCGAATCGGCACCCAAGTATTGTGATAGTATCGAATCGGGAGATAGGTGTATCGTCCCGGCCCTACTTATAAATACTTATAAATACTTATAAGTAGTTTCCCAGTCTTTGTTGTTGCTGCTCTTCCTTTTCTTTGTGGTAGTTTCCATCATATTCCTCCTAAATCTGCAGAGCTTGTGACTCGCGATGTTCTCCGTAGCAAAGACGGTGAAATGTGAACCTGCACGTGACCCACGTGTGCTCAGTTTGACAGCAAACATGATGACAGCCTTCCCTGCTCTCTTCACAGCCGTTGGATAAAAGCCAGATTTTAAAGAAGCGCCTGTCCTGCAGCGGTTTGACTTTTGAAAACTAGAGCCAATGAAAATGTGGGACATCGTCTCAATATGTGGGACGTGGGACAAGGGATTAAAAATGCTGTGCGGTCTCTCGTAAAGTGGGACACCTGGTCACCCTAGTTTCTATGTATCATTAGAAAATGTATCTCACACCAACAGACACCTGCGTCATGCATTAGAGATCATCGATTTCCACCATCTCCAACAGGAAGTACATCCAAATCAACGCGAGCAATCATTCTGCTGTTTCCACCTCTTGACACCTTCCTGCTAATTCAGATCTATGACATCCTTTTGGCCCAGTGAATGATGTATGCAAACAGCAGAGTAGCAGCAGCACCGGGAATAACGAAAGGCAAAGGCTGCGGATTGCATTGTTTAGTGCCGTCTTGTATTAACAACACACAATGTAGTGTGGGGAAGATTCCTTTTGTCATTCCATTTGTTCTGCAGGCAAACAGCCTCATTTCTCTGCCCGGGCTCCTGCATATATATATGTGTGTGTGTGTGTGTGTGTGTCTCCTTTTCCCATCTATCTGTCAAGGTGTCTATTGATCATTACCCCGGCCCCGGCTCTATTCATACAAATGGGCTCCATTACCTTCTAATCAACACTGATGGCTGGAGATGAGCAATCTGACAGCTTATCATAGAGGGCTGGAGAGGGTGGAGGTGGAGGTGGAGGTATTCTGTAGGTGCAGCACCTGCTCAGAGTGATACTGTCCAAAAAGAGAAAAGGTCAAGTTTGGGTGATTTTGGTGGAGTTTGGTGTTTCCCCGTCTGTCAGGCCGAGGATAGACTCATACTTGCCAACCCTCCCGATTTTCACAGGTGACTCCCGTTTTTCATCGCCTTCTCCCAGTTTCCTCCCGGGGTCACAATTCTCCCGTATTTCTCCCAATTTATGGCAAATTTTCACACTTTTTTTCCCTTTTCGTTATCTTAGCCTGTTTCTGAAACTGAACAGTGTGTATAATCCCTACTTGTTTCCACCTGGACGGCAATAGAGCTACACATATGAAACTAGAAAACCTAACCATGTCATACTAGCTTGTTGTGAAGGAGGCTAAATAACGCTCCAAACTTGACCTAAATTTTGGTGAGGAAAAACTGGTTCTAGCGGGCTCAGTTTTAAAGCTAAAGTGAAGATTCTAGCATCATATGATACTAAAAAAACCTAAAGAATCCATTGGTACGTCATACTACTACTACATGTCGTACTAGCTTGTCGCGAAGGAGGTTAAATAACGCTCTAAACTTGTGCTAAATTTTGGTGAGGAAAAACTGGCATGGTCATTTTCAAAGGGGAAAATGTAAATGGGTTCTATGGGTACCCACGAGTCTCCCCTTTACAGACATGCCCACTTTATGATAATCACATGCAGTTTGGGCATGCAGCATGTTATGATTTGAGCATATTTCTTTATGGTAATGCAGTACCTGTGAGGGTTTCTGGACAATAGCTGTCATTGTTTTGTGTTGTTAATTGATTTCCAATAATAAATATTTACATACATTTGCATAAAGCAGCATATTTGTCCACTCCCATGTTGATACGAGTATTAAATACTTGACAAATCTCCCTTTAAGGTACATTTTGAACAGATAAACTATGGACAATCGTGCGATTAATCATGATTAAATATTTTAATCGACTGAGAGCCTTGTTTAAAACCAGTCCAACAAAAAAGTAAAGACAGAAAGTACTTCACTGCAGTCAATCACTGCAGCTGATGAAGCAAACAACACACCACTTCCTTTTCAACGTGGCTGATTTAACTTCTGTGTAATAAGAAGCAGGTTTTGTTTTAAGTGTAATGGATGCTGCTATTAAAAAACAAGAGATGTGCTTGATGATTGATGTGATGATGATTTATATGTAATTAATTGAAAGTTATCTTCATTCATCCCACAGACGTACAACGACCCTGAACCAAAAAGTGCCCAGCAGACCAGCCAGCCCTCTCACATGCTGCCCCCGAAGCAGCCCCTGTACAGCGTGCCCCCGCAGCCCTCCTCACCCTACCTGGGCCCGCCGGGCTCCTTCCCCCTGTCAGACCTCCAGAGCTACGCGGGGCCGCCCCGCCACGCCCTGGCCCAGACCCTCAGCCAATCCCAGATGCTGCCGCCCAGCATGAGTGCCTCTCCCCCGGCTCCCTTCCAGATCAGCCCACCCCTGCACCCCCACGCCCAACTCTCCCTGCACCAGAGCTCCCTGCTCAACCAGCCAATCCGCATGCAGCAGCCGCAGCCAATCATCTCACACCAAATGGGGCTGCATTCCCCTCCTCTCAGCCAACAGGTTGGTTATCGTTAAAATGAAAAAATTAAACATGGATATGATGAAACACCCCATACATATATTTATTACACTTAAAAGCCTTGTTGATTCTGGCTATGATTCAAAGTTAAAGGGACTATTTGTAACTTTCAGAAATGCTTGTTAACAGCAACACCTGTGGCCGTGAAATCAATGAAAGTCAGCGTCGAGCTCGCGTCTGCTCGCTCTAAATAGACATGAACGAGCATCGGTCAAAACAGTGAGGCGACACACGTCAGCTAAAACCACAATATCACTCTATATTTCAGCTGCTTGGCAGTAATGTTAGCTGACCAGACGAAGGTCTCTCCATGAATCACTGCTGATCCTAGTGTTGGCTTTTCCT
>CAKALU010067867.1:14679-38299 GCA_916700995.1 Hozukius guyotensis | reverse complement strand
GGTTTCGGGACAAAATCTGTCATTGTTTTGTGTTGTTAATTGATTTCCAATAATAAATATATAAAATACTAGGGCTGTCAATCGATTATAATATTTAATTGTGATTAATCGCAAATTAATCACACATTATTTATCTGTTCAAAATGTAACTTAAAGGGAGATTTGTCAAGTATTTAATACTCATATCAACATGGGAGTGGGCAAATATGATGCTTTATGCAAAAGTATGTATATATTTATTATTGAAAGGGACTCTCTGGCCGTGACAGTTTTTCCTCGCCAAAATTTAGTGCAATTTTGGAGCGTTATTTAACCTTCTTATCCTTTGCGACAAGCTAGTATGACATGGTTGGACAAATATGCTGCTTTATGCAAATGTATGTGTATATTTATTATTGTAAATCAATTAACAACACAAAACAATGACAGATATTGTCCAGAAACCCTCACAGGTACTGCATTTAGCATAATATGCTCAAATCATAACATGGCAAACTGCAGCCCAACAGGCAACAACAGCTGTCAGTGTGTCAGTGTGCTGACTTGACTATGACTTGCCCCCAAACTGCATGTGATTATCATAAAGTGGGCATGTCTGTAAAGGGGAGACTCGTGGGTACCCATAGAACCCATTTACATTCACATATCTGGAGGTCAGAGGTCAAGGGACCCCTTTGAAAATGGTTATGCCAATTTTTCCTCGCTAAAATTTAGCGTAGGTTTGGAGCGTTATTTAACCTCCTTCCTGACAAGCTAGTATGACATGGTTGGTACCAATGGATTCATTAGGTTTTCTAGTTTCATATGATGCCAGTATCTTCACTCTAGCTTTAAAACTTTAAATTTGCTCGCTACAACCTCCGAAAGATCGATTGCATTAATGTGTTAAAGAAATTAGTGGCGTTAAAATGAATTTGCGTTGACATCACGTTAACCTTGACAGCCTTTATAAAGAGCAAACACAAGAATGTCCTGATCTGTAGCATCCTAAGTATGTTTATTCTCATTTTTAAAGCTGCTCAACAGTGCAAAAGAAATCATTTAGTCTAAGACGGAGTCCTACAACTTAAATAAAAGCCCCAAAGAAAAGTTGCTTAAATACTTCTTAATAAATTTAGTTTGACTTTATATTTCCTTTTTAATTTTAAGACCATTCTTGAAACAAGTCAAAAAGCTCAGAGAGGACAAGTGGATTTATTTCACCCCACTGACAGAGTGATAGATAGATCTCAAAGGCTCAATACAAATAACTAAATTATGCATAAATATTGATGTTGATGTGTTCTGCTGTGTGACGTTTAGTCGATCTCACCTCAGCTCGTTGAAACTCCATGCAGACTGCCCCTGAGGTTATTTCACAACGCAAAAAGCTGGCCAGGAAACTTTGCAAAATCATAGTTGTTATTTAAATCTGTAAATGAAAAAAAAAAAAAGCATGTTAAAGATTCACAATAATAAACAAACTTAAATATGTTTTAAAGGTCCCATATTGTAAAAAGTGACAATTTCATGTCTTTTATATTATAAAGCAGGTTTAAGTTCTATATAAATACTGTGAAAGTATCAAAACGCTCAATTCACAGAGAAATACACAGAGCCCGTATTCAGAAACTGAGCTGTTGAAACAAGCCGTCAGGATTTGTGTCCATTTGTGATGTCACAAATCAACAATATTTAGACCATTACACGGTTTTAAACATAAACATTCTAAATGTGTCCCAGTTTATTTCTCATTGCAGTGAAAATGTCATTTATTGTCAATAACAAAGGTCCTGCAGTCGTTAGAATATTAGTTTTGACTCCACTGCTGGGCTATTTATTATTTTACACATTGAACAGGTCAAGTTCCTGTTTGTTGGCCTCCTTTTTTTTGCAGAAGGTATCAAAATACTCCGTACGTCACTTGTGCAATATTGTCTCCTTGCCTGTCCAATCTCCCATCACTAATATTGTCTCCAGCAGCTCTGATACTGGTTCCGTCAGCAGCCATTAGACCCTCTCATTTCCTCTGCAGACGGATATGAGCTCTCCTGAGCAGCACAGCCAGCGTCATTGTCTGACAGCCAACAAACAAGACAAGACAAACAAGAGAGGACGGAGCGTTTCGTACAGATCACCACCCAAACACCTGATGGCCGAGGTGATACCGCCGCCGGACAACATTTGGAGAGGATCGTGCTTGTGAAACAGCCTCATTTGGATAAGAAGCTATCTGGTGTTCTATTAGAAAGTGTTATCTGCAGAGAGGCTGCGCGGCCTTTTTGTTAACTGATGCAAGTATATTATGACGCGGCGAGGAATCTGATTTCCACCCTCTTTTGTTGGCTTTTACAAAACACAAACAACCAGGCCACCTTTGAACAAAAATATGTTTATTATAACATATACCTGCCATGGTCACTGACATACAACAGTTACAATAATTGACCTTCAATTTATTTTAAGATTAAAAATACACTTTTAGAGTTTTTTTTCTCTGTAACATTTTCAATAAAAGGCCTTTTTCAATTCACACACACAGAAACAGTTTGTACACAGAGATACAGTACGTTGTGCGTAACATGAAATATATGATGAGGTCTGCAGAAACCATTCATCTTCATGGTCAGTGATATAATGTGTGTTTTTAGACACCCTCTGTTTTAATGTAGTCAGGTTTATTAAGTAAAGTATTGTGCTGTTTAGAGCTGCAACGATTAATCAATTAATTGCCAACTATTTTGATAATCGATTAATCGGTTTGAGTATATTTTTTTTAAGAAAAAAAGAGTTTAAATTCTCTGATTCCAGCTTCTTAAATGTGAATATTTCCTGGTTTCTTTACTCCTCTATGACAGTAAACTGAATATCTTTGAGTTGTGGACAAAACAAGACATTTGAGGACGTCGCCTTGGGCTTTGAGAAACACTGATTCAACATTTTTCGCCATTTTCTGACATTAAACAAACAACTAACCGATTAATTGAGAAAATAATCGACAGATTAATCGACGATGAAAATAATCGTTAGTTGCAGCCCTGGTGCTGTTTATTGCTGTGCTTGTATCTATCCGACTGTTGAACATGAATAAATCGTTTAGTGGAAAAGGTGCATTATGTTCCAAACTTTTTTTTAAATCTGGTGTGAACATTAGATGCCTTATGGGGACATTGTCATTGGGTGTTAGTTACAGATGTGCTTCTTTCTCCCTTAACATGTAGATTTATTTCCATGGTGGTATTTCGAATCTTGTTGGGATGCCTTAGTCCAACTTCCTTTAAAGGAGCAGTGTGTAAGGATTTTGGCGGCATCTAGTGGTGAGGTTGCAGATTGCAACCAACTGAAACTCCCCAAACATAGACTGTATATAAGAAGTGGACGTAGTCACCGTGACGAGACCCGTTGGTTTGTGGACTGCAGTTTTGAAGCCTTGAGTTTAGCATTTTGGGCCGTCGCCATCTTGGTTTTTTTGCAACCAGAAGTGACACCAGAAGGTGGAGCTCAGTACAACCGAAACGCTGAATAAGACATTTTTTTTTTTTACATGAGTTGAAAACAAACTTTGAAAGGGTTAAACGCCGAAAACATGGACAACTCCCAGACCGGACAACGCAAGGTAACTCTTGTCAATCACAAGGTAGCCCCGCCCTAAAGCATCCCCTGCTTTATGGTCTATTTGACTCTAAATGGGACCATAATTTACTAAATGAACATCATGCTGTATTGAAGAAGACTTGAAACTAGCGATTGAGACCATAAACTCATGTTTACAATGTTTACTGAGGTAATAAATCAAGTGAGAAGTAGGCTCATTTTCTCATAGACTTCTATACAATCAGACTTCTTTTTGCAACCAGAGGAGTCGCCCCCTGCTGGCTGTTAGAAAGAATGCAGGTTTAAGGCACTTCAGCATTGGCTTCACTTTTCAGACCCGGAGTTGTCCACTGGTTTCAAGCGTGTTGGAGAACTACAGTGGCCGACTTGAAAATGTGAAAACGCGAATGATGAGAGGACCCGCTCCCACTCCCTATGTAAATAAATAAATGTCTCATTCTAAGGTAACAAAAACACAACGATTCTTATTTTCAGGTGATTATACACTAAAGAAAACATACTTATTGATATTATATTCCATGTCTGCCAGTAGATCCTCCTAAATGTTACACACTGTTCCTTTAAAATGTTGGAGGTCAATTATATCAACCATTCCCTCGTTCTGCTGTTGCGAGAAAGCTTTCAAGCTTTGGCTCAATTTATGTTGAAAGAATGGCACTCATTTGTCTGTTTGGTGTCTTCAACCAATGTGGATTATTATCCAATTTCAGCATATGCATTTCCATCATTTCCTGTCTCTCTATTCTGTGCAAAATCCAGAAACCTTTCACGACAAACACAACCTCCGCCCTGCTTCATTTCCCCCTGGGACCTTTTTCCTCTGGGATCTTGAGTAGATGTGCTTACAATAACTTTAGGAAAACCTCAGATATTCAGTTTAAAAGTAAGATTTTATAGGTAAAATATAAAAGCAAAGCTGAAGTCACTAAACTTGCAACATTCATTCTGGTCTCATATTGACAATAAAAACAAAAAAAACTTGACATGGCTGGCACAGATAATAGATACAATACAAAACACTAACACTACAATGGAGTTTCCTAAATACAACCAGAAGGACATCTACGCAGGTCAACAGTTCCTTATAATAATAATAATATCTCACCAACAGCTGCTGTCATTTCATCAAATATCATCGCACAAGGTTTGAAGTGAGAATAAAATGATACAAGAAACAGACCTGCTTCACAGCAACACATTTCAGGAAACATTACACTGTTTTATCTCACTTTAGCTTGTGCTTTCAGATAGTGCTGTGGATTCATTTTACAAATTAATACAAAAAGAAATACAAATCAGTTGTTATTAACACAAATATTAGTAGCATATGAGTAAAATGTCATCAGTTTTATGCTAGTTAACCATTTTCTCTTCCAACCCTGACCTTATTTATACACTGTACACTGTCAGTATCTCATTTGAGGTCTTTTTTACTTCATATTAGTTCCTACATCGTCAACTGCAGCAGAAAGTGCTCTGTTTTAACTCACAGGTCAGTAGCTTTCATATCCTATAAAACTGTAAACTATAATAAACTATGTATAGTTATGTTGTTAGTCTTTCTTCTCTCGCTAAGCTACTCATTTGTACACTTTAGATGAACAATAAACTTGTATGTTTTAGGCCACTAGAGTATGTTGAATGTAGCTTCTGGCGCTGTGTTGGCAGCACAATATTTAACAGTACAGGGGATTTATTGTTTTTTCTTTGTTTTTTTTACCGTGGTATTGAATTGGTATCGAGAATCGTGTAAATTCACTGGTATTGGTATCGACTACTAGATTTCTAGTACCGTGACATCCCTAGTAACTGGAAACAAAACTTTATTTTTCTACTCCACGTAGATCATAAACCCTTTAATATAATAACGACTCGCTGAAATTGGTTGAGAAATGTAGACGTTATTGTGCTTTTTATCCAGAAAAACGACAGCTCCCCTGTTCACTTGTATAAAGTTACAGGCCAGTCTTGCCCGGTCCAATATGGCGCCCACGTTGAGGTATCGCTGCGTCAGAGGTTACGTTACGTTACGACGTAAAAACCTGTGGAGCTAACATTAGCAGTTAGCACATCATTAGCTAGCGTTAACACTCTGCTAGCAAGCTACTGAAGGTATACTGAATGTATACAGATGCTGGTTTTGCTTTTTACTGATTGTTACAGTGAATAAAAAACCTACCAGGCTTTACAGGAACACTGTTGTTGTTCTTAGCGTCATTGTCTTCTGTCTGTTGATCTGTAGCTTTAGCTTCTATCTTTATCTTTTAACTTGTTTTAGCTGCTGAGTCAATTTCACATCCTGAATATATCCTTCAAACACAGAGTGTAGACTCTTCTGTCTGTTCAACTCTGGAATTGCGTTTTAGTTTTCCCCAAAAATTAGATATTTAGGCAGTTAATGTGGGCTCCATAGACGGTCTGACGGCTGGGCGGAGTAGCAGCGGGGGGCGGGGCTTAGCGAAGGGTCGTGTCTAGAAGGTAACCCGCAAACTGTGAAATCTGATCTTAAATCTTCAAAAACAACTCTCGCGAGACTTGCTGCCCGACGACCTAACTCTAAGTTTGCGTCTGAAATTACATACTAACATGATATTTAGTATGGAAAAACAGTCCAAAACCCTAGGATGAAAAGATTTATTAAATATTATAATATTTCCAGTGAAATATTACAGTTTATTACACGGCTTTGATGATTACTCGATTCTGATTGGTCAATCACAGCGTTCTACGGTCTGTTATTTCTTTATAGTAGAACGTTGCTATGTATAACAGACCGTTGCTATGGGCCCAGTTCTGATGTCAGACTCTGGAGAAAGGTTTTTGTGTCAAATTATTGATTTCTTCAGTAAGTAGCCGTGTAATAAGCGGGATAATGTACAGATAGCAGGTCATTGTTGTGAAATAAACACCTCAGGGCGATGAGAGACCCCTCCGCCCTGTCGGGGTTTATTTCACAACAAAGACCGACTCGCTGTACATTATCCCTTACATGTAACGCTGGACAGTACGGCAGCATAAATATCCCAAAATGCAATGCAGACTTTGACTCTCACAAATTGTTGTTTTGGTCACATTAGGTTGGCACGGGTTGGCACGGGTTACCATGGTTACGCGTCTCCAACCGGCAAGGAGGCTCTCAGGAAGTGACGACGTAAATTACAGTTCAGTTCGTCCGAAAAGATACATACTACTGTTTATTCACACAAAGTATGTTGAACGATAGTACACATATTTGGTACGCAGTGCGTAGTATGCGTTTTTGGACGCGACCTAATCATTCAAGGTCAATGCCTAACCTTGACCATCTCGCGAGAGTTTCCCAGCTCGTGGGTTACCTTCTAAAACACGACCCATTTTAAGATCAGAGCATGACTCTCCATTACCTAACATGCAACATGTGAGCATGTTCTAGCATTGAAGGAGATGTAATTGTCAAATGTGGAATAAAAGCTGTGGAAAATGTCAAAACCTCTCTCAGTAGTGCCTTCATACTTTGTACACAAGCTGCCCCAACCAATTAGTTACCTGCCTGGTTAGTTGAAGTTTTTTAGCCAAATCACAAGTGAATGAATGTAAACATATCAAGACGAAACATTGACTCAGTCCTTCGTGTCGTTCAGGCTGTCCCGCTTCATTCAGCCGCCTCGCTTCGATCCCTCTCCTCAGGAACAGACATGAAGATCTTCTGACAGAACATGGTGAAGATTTCTGAGGAGAAAACACTCATCACATCAGCCCTACACGTCTGTTATCTTTTGCTAGGTTTACTGCAGGTCGTAGATTGTGTTAAACATCGGATCAGACTTTGGGTTTGAGTCCTTTGTGTCGACTAGGCTTTTATAAACAAACCACATGTATCAGCGCCCGCAGCTGCACTCGAGCACACATTCTCACATGATATTTCACAACAGACTGTAATGAATGCTTCTCCGGCCTTGGCTGAACAAATACACAAAGACGGTATTAAAAACAATAACGTCTCACTCACCCAGCATCTTCTGGATCACATGGGGCTTCTTCCACTTGTAGCCCAGTAGGTACGCCGGGATGCCTGTGAGAATAATGCCGCTGCCTAACAGGCACTCAAACGGAGCGGCCCAGAAGGACACGACGATCATGAATACGCAGCCCAGAACGAACGTCACGGGGATGAACAGATACACCTGCAGAAAGAAAATACAACAGATGTAGCCGCTTCTTCCTGTTAGAGAAGACGAGAGGAGATAAAATACTCGTATTTGACAAAATATGACGGCATTTTCAGAGATATGATCTTCTGAAATTTATTGTTGACAAAACTCCAGGTAATGTGTGTTTTCATACGATATTACTGCCTTAGGTTATGTACAGTAATAACTTGTAAAATTATATCTTTAAATAGCTGTAACCAAAACTATAAATGTCATATACTGAATCATGTAAAAACATCATAATAATGCACCTTTAACTGATGATACAATAAGCAAAGATATTTGTCTTATTGGGTTATTTGTGTATATTATTGTGGTGTATAATCAGCCTTTTGATTGACTTCACTAAGCCCGTACACTGCTGTAACTGGGCAAAAGGTCAAAACATGTTTTCCTGCGTCTTGTGTGAAGAATAGGTCTCTGTCTTGTTTAAGGTTAAGGGAGTATATCCTGCTCTGCCGAAAGAATAGATAAGACACCGTCAAAATTGTATAAAAGATCATGCATTATGAAGAAGTGTCAGGATTTTCCCACTCTGCAGACCTGGGCGCCTCATCTCTCGAATAAACAGACAAGGAACTCAAGAAATCGGTCTCTTCGTTTGTTTAGTAAAGTACATTATCACATCACCAGTTAAAACAGTGGTGGAAAGTAACTAAGTGCATTTACTCAAGTACTGTACTTAAGTACAGTAGTATTTCCATTTTACTACATTTATTTGATGTAACATTAGTTACTGGTTACTAAAAATTCAGATTAATAATAGAAAATATAATCAACAAATACATTATAATCTATCACTATACTTTAAGATTTAAGATAAACTGCAGCATCTATTTGAAGCTGTCTAGTAGTACCTATTCCTGACTGAATGTAGACAAACACTACGTATCCCAACACCCCAGACTCTAAAGTGCATCATAGCAATGCTTTGAGCAGTAATACTGTAAGACCTATCACTTTCCACGTTCAAACAACATGGCTGTCTCCCACTGAAAAAATCGTAGTAAGTCATAAGTCATAATATTATAAAGTAGTAATTTTACGTGTTATTTTAGAGGGGAAATAGAGCAGCTGTGTGAAAATGAGGAACGTGGAGCATCTTGTGAAGTTATATTTTAGTTTAGGTTTCACAAATTTCATCTTTTGGCACATCAGCACCACATTATCATCAGTATCAGGACCTTGAAAAGATTGTGCAAGAAACTGCTTTTATTCCGAAGAAAGAACCACACCGACCTGATGGGGAAACTGACTCTTTTGTGGAGGAGGAAATTACTTTTTTTCTTGTAAAGTTATGACTTTATTCTCGTAATATTACAACTTTTTTTTCTTGAAATAGTATGACTTTATTCTCATTAAATTACGACTTTTTTCTCGTAATATTATGACTCTCTTCTCGAAATCTCAGATTTTTTTTCCCTCAATGTAGCCCTAACACTCCGTCATACTAAAGACAGTTGAAAAATGGAAAAAAATATATACATCAATAAAATCAATGTTTAGGTTTCAGAGGGTTAAAATGATCTCCACCTTTATCAGCTGCAACATTAAAGTTGTTTACACATAAATGCATCAATAATTAGAATCCAATTCCATAAAATACTTTGTATATGGGCCATTCTGCATAATGAGTACTTTTACTTTTGGTACGTTAAGTATATTCTGAGCTAAATGTATTCCCTGTTAGAAGTTGATGTTATAAAACAGATGGGCTGAGAGCACTCAGGCTGAAAGGAAAGATGAAAGACTGGTCAACCAAGGTAATATTCCCATGATGGAGCAGAAACAAAGAGCCGTGTATGCGTGGAAACACCACTCCCTCCAATCCTGAAAACACAGTATGGTTCCACTTCCAACTAATAACAAGAGCAGTGATACAATGGTGCTTTCATTAAAAGAAAAGTAGATGGTCTATGAAACCAGGAGACGTGTTGATGTTTTGAGACAAAGAAACCGGCCGAGGTTCAGGCCGAGCAAAGGTCTTACATCACTCGTATATACCTCTCAGTGAGTCTCAGATCCTTTCACAGATAAATCTCCAGCAAGCATTTACTACCTGCAATATACAACCTCTCAGACGTTGGGTTCTCTACCTTAATGGGCCTTCTGAGGTCGGGCTTGGTAAAGCGCAGCCAGATCAGGCCAGCGATGGCCATACCAACACACAGCCAGGTGAAGAAGCTGAAGAGATTGATGACGGAGAAGATGTCATTAGAGATGGCGTACATCATGGACAGCAAACACTGATACGAGGGAAAAAGAAGACAAGATCGTATTAGTCTTACATACAGTAAATAGCATATAAACACACATGTTGTACTCCTCAAGTTATTTGGAAATATGGCAAAAGGAATCTTGTCTAATATAAACAACTAATAACTAACTAACAACCTTATTCAACGGCTCAAAATTAGAGGACACCTGTCAGAAGCCTGTTGATGCTGGTGCAAATAGACATCTAATAAAGGTCATACGTGACTTAACGCACCTTTATTTACTAAAACCTTATTTGATGTCATCTGGGCTGATTTGACAACAAGAATTTCTAAAGGTGACTGTTTATTAAAAACACAAAAGTAACTGTCAGATCATCGCTGTTAGTAGTAGCAGCAGCTGTGAAGTCTTACTGTGAAGATGAGGGACGGCACCGGTGTGAAGAGGTCTGTGTGGACCAAACCCAGAGCAGCAGGGAGTTGACCCTCTCGAGCTCCAGCATAGAACAACCTAAAGAGAGAGAAACCTCTGTAGTGGTAGTTCTGTGATGAAATAGTTGGCCTTGATAACATTTTCCAACCAGTAACAGTCTCAGATTTACTGAAGAGAGAAGGTTAAACGCGCTTCAACCGCCTCACAAGGAATAGAAGGCCTGTCCGGTGCTCACAGAATAGGGCAATCTTGTTACAGAAAAGACGCCAACTGCGTCTTCATCAGAGAAGACTCTGATGATGACGCAGTTGGCGTCAAAACGTCAGTCTTTAAATAAAGGTTACTGCCTTAAATCCGTGTGCTCCAGTGTGCTTTGGACCTGTTCTCTGAAGTCTCTCCAGTCTCAGATTTACCCTCATATCATATGAAACGGCACATCCTCCCAACATTTGAGAGTGCTCAACCCAGATAAGATCAATATCTGACTGCAATTTAATCATTGCAAATGAATGTTGTGCTCAAAACTGGTTTGCTTTTAAACACTCATCCCACAAATAAGCACTCCCCAACCTTATTTCTCAGCCCAAACTGTTATAAACGCTTGTATTAGAGCATCAAAATGCTACTTAAAGAAACAGTGTCATATTTCAGGCTGATCTAACAGCAGAAATGGATTATTTCATTAGTGTAGAATCACCTGAAACTAAGAATCGTTGTGTTTCCGTTAACTTAGAATGAGCCCTTCATATCTACATAGGGAGTGGGTCCTCTTCATGGAGTCCGTCATGTTGCTCCTCCATCTTTCTACAGTAGAACAGAACGGACAAACCAAACGCTGGCTCTAGAGAGAGACTTTCACGTTTTTTACGTAACCTGAAGGCCACCGTAGTTCTCCGACACGCTTGTGAAACTGCGGTGACGTGAGTCGCAGGTTGCAAAACCATGGTAACGCCAGCCGCCGTCTGACTTCCGTTGCTCCTAACAGTCAGTTTGCACAAAAAGGCGTATGAATGACGCAATAATGCACAAGGCATTTAAGTGCAATAAGAACACCTTTCTTGCGTTTGGCATGGCATTTGTACGCCAACAATACAAAGATTGTGAATATGCTACGATCAGAGCTAGTGACGTAGAATAAAAAGCGAGAAAGACCGCTTATGGCGGGCATGTGGGGAGGTTGATGGGTCCAACAAATACAGGACTTTTAACCAGGAGACCACTGTTTTGTTTTGTAAGTTACGTTAGTGACGTTTGTGACGTGTTTTCCGTACTTATGCTGTGGATATTATCGTAATTTTGTTGCATGGTGTACAAATGACACGCGAAAAGCCTAAAATGCAATGTCCGTGTAATGTTGTGCGCTTTCCTGTGAGACCGTGTTGCTCCTAAAGTAATGTTATTACATTAAGGATGGCCTCTGAGCGAGGCGAACGCTGTCACCACGGTTTTGTACTCCACGGATCACGTTACCGCAGTCGTGGAAAGAGAGGAGCGAGCGGAGGGGTGCTCAGTTGGTTGCAATCTGCAACCACACCACTAAATGCTGTCAAATCCTACACACTGAACCTTTAAGTTTGATTCTCTATGTGCAAACACACACCTCGCTGAGGTGAACAGGGATCCGTTGACGGCTCCAAAGCAGGACAGTCCCACAAAGACAGGAATCAGCCAGGCCATCACGCCAAGATGGTACTCCCCAAAACTCTGACAAACAGCACAACATACAGTATGTGAGAAAACACAACAAGATGCAGCTGATGGCTTTGAGTTAAAGATGTAGCTGCGGTAACTTTATGACAGAATATATGAAGCTCACCACGGCAACGGCCTCGGACGCAACCATTTCTTCAGGAGAGATGGTGGTGAAGTAGGCCAGGTTGGTCAGAACGTACACCACCGTCACTATCGGCATGGATATGATGATGGACAAGGGCAGGTTCCTATGGGAGGGGTCAAAGGTCATTTGAGGTAAGAACACCCAACATATATTCTAATAATATCTGATTGTTTCCATTGTATTTATGAGATCAGTGATTTAATCCTGTTGGCAACAGTATTTCATATCTAATTAGTGTCTTTCAGCGGTCAGTCAAGCTGGATTATATAATATAAATCATAACAACTGGATTATATAACATAGAACAAAACAACTGTATTATATAAAAGAAAACAAAACAACTGGATATGTTATCCAGAACTAAAGCTTATAATTTGCTTTTGTCAGAGAGCTGTGGATTCAGATCTACGGCCGTTTTTGTTGCTGCTTTTGTATCGGATTACATTAAAATATTAAAGGGCATCGTGTCTCTTTGTCTACTGTTTCTCTCCACGCAATCAACCGATGGTAAACAAGCTCAGTCATGGATGAGGGTAGTCATGCTGTTGGCATGAACCATCCTCAAAACAACCTTCATCACCTCTCTGGATTGATCATCTCCTCGGTCACGTAATTCAGGTAATTCCTAAAAAAAAAAATTAAAAAAGAGAGAGTTTGACAATATTTTAGGGATTGGATAAAGACTGGAATTACTGTTATATTGTATTGCAAAGCAAACAGTCGGCAGCTGTGAATAAATCTGGTCTATAATTACATCAAAATGGGTCACAAATGCCTCACCAGCCTCCAAAAGCAAAGAGTCCACTGTACAGAGCCAAGACTATGTTGTCCACTCCCCATTTGCTGCCTTCAAACGACCTATCTGGCATCAGGTACGGCACATCACCTGCACACACACACACACAGAGGAAGAGAAAGGAGAAGAAGTTAAAACAACTTTTATTTGATTTTATTTAACCTTTATTTTACCAGAGTAATCCTGGTACAAAGGGGGGTCCTGGACAAAGATGGCAGCTTTAAAGTTTCATACAAACACAACATAAAAACACAAATAACCGACTTAAAAACAGAACAGCAACAAATTAATCACAAAGAAGAGACAACAGACTTAAAACAAACAGCGAGTTACATCAATAAGATCATTTTCATTCGGTTCCACGCAGGACAAAAACATTACGTGCTCAAATAATCCTGTTTTTAAAATCTTGCATGCTTGTAAAATCTAGTTAAAAGTGTCTCTGTATATACTGTATATATATATATACTTGGATGTCATGCATGTTTTTTTGTCATATCGACCGATGATTATCATCAGAATGATTTTGCACAGATTGTAGTTTTCAATTGCAGTACAACAGAACTTGTTTTAACACACTTGATGGTATTTGTTTTGTAGTGATTGATGTTAAACTTAATGTTGTGGGTATATTTATGCATGCTGCGTTACAAAACAGTGGCATCCAAATTAATGTGTATATTCTCTTTAAGAGTTTAAAACGACTTATTCCAATTACAGGGCCTCGAAAGAGTCCTGTATTGTTATTTTTCATCACTACCTCCCCGAGTCGGGAGTGGGTCATTTGCACGCCTGCTGCCTTCCTTGGATGTGGTAGCCGTTTCACTATATATACTATATATATACACTCTATATATATCACGGGCTAGATGTTTTAAAGCCTGAAAACAGAGCCATGAGGAGGTGCAGAAGTCTAATTTTCTCTCAGAACACTTGAATTACAATATGCTGAAAGGTTATTATGACATTTTTGCCCAATGATGCCAAAAGATTGTTGGCTACCGAAGCTTTAATCTTGATGTGTGAAAGAGAAACACTCCTCTCTACACTAACAGCTTTAGTTCATGAAGTAATTTTGTGATTAATTGCATAGAAATTAAATGGATTTTCATTCGTGGCTGCTGCCACTTTTCATTTCTTGCATGACGCGGCCGGTCTGTTGCTGCGTGCCCTTTGACAGGCTTGACATTTTCAACCAGCCAGAGCCAGAGACTCTGCGTGAACACTTTGCCTCCAGGTTTGAGCTTCAGCTTTGATGCAATGAAACATAATCAGGTCCAGCTGACATTTGAACATCAGCAGAAATATATCTTTTGATAAGTAAACCTCAATCCACTCATTTATCCACAGAAATCCAGTGTATCATCAGCGAGTGTGACTGTCAAGTAGGCTGTGTGTATGTGTGTGTGTGTGTGTGTGTGTGTGTGTGTGTGTGTGTGTGTGTGTGTCTGTCTGTGTGTGTGTGTGTGTCTCTCCTCTACCTGTCTCTTTCAGATGGTAATGACTTTGCTCTCCGTGAGGCTTATATTACACACACATTATTTTCTCACTCTGTCCTTGTACCTCTCTCCCTCTCCTTTTCTCTCTCTCTCTCTTGCACGCTCTGAAAGACCACAGTGTGACAACAGCCGGCAAGCTCCACCGCCTAGTTTCCATGGTAACACAGTGTGGAACACAATGGTGGTAGGCGTGGCCTTGCAAAAGGAGGGTGGACGGGGGGAGGCAGCAGCAGATGTAGCACGGAGCAGATGATGCCACGCTATCTTCCCGCGCTGCTTCATTTTGAATGGAGCTGATTCAGTTGTTTTGCTATTTTAGTTTTAAAAATCATACATATATATATTTCTTATTATTCAACATGGAGTTGACATTGCACTTGTCTCTTTTTTGCAGCATCAATGTCTCTAAAATGTCCATTATTTCCCTCATACGACTACCTCTATTAAATCACGTTCTGTTACATAATGGACATATTACACATTTATATGAATATTGTACAGATGAGTCATGTGTCAAACCAATTATGCTCATCAGTGTTCACACACTCACACGGCTGCGGACAGACACGCCTTGTGTTCAGTTAAACTGTGCTGACGAACTGAAAGGAGGGCAGTCTGCTTGGACGGGCTCATTAGTGCTCGTCAACAATTTGTTGATCATTAGAGACAAAAGAAATAATCCTCGGTCTCAGCAGCGCCAGTAGATGCTGAGACAATAATGGTGTATATAACTATACTTTTTCTCATTATTGCGATAAACAACAATGAATACAAGTTGGTTTAAGGCACTGTAGCTGGTGCAGTGCATGTTGGGAAATACTCGTTTACACAAAGTATGACGATCATCACGATCATGTTACACACAGGGCACCAGTGGAAAGCTATTAGAATCTATTGAAGAGGTTTTAATAGTGTCAGCCTCAGGCTGTTTTAGTTTTACGGGCCGTTAAAGTGAATCATATCTGGTCGAGCTAGTTCTACTATGAATGTTCATACTGGCACATTATCACACGCACATCAAACAAGAAACAGTTTTTCTTTCGCACTAAACGTGACAATGAGCCAGCAACAAGAGATTTTACTTAAAGGGCCAGTATGTAGTATTTCCATTAGCAGAAATGGAATATAATATTCATAACTATGTTTTCTTTAGTGTATAATCACCTGACACTAAGAATCATTGTGTTTTTGTTAGCTTAGAATGAGCCCTTCATATCTACATAGGGAGCGGGTCCTCTACAGTAGCCCAGAACGGACAAACTAAACACTGGCTCTAGAGAGAGACTTTCATGTTTTTACATTACCTGAAGGCCACCGTAGTTCTCCGACACGTTTGTGAAACTGCGGTAATATGAGCCACAGAGTATAAACCGTGGTACCACCAGCCGCATTCTGACTTCCGCTCCTAAAGTAGTGTTATTATGGTGAGGATGGCCTCTGAGCGAGGTGAACGGCGTTATCGCGGTTTTGCACTTGGCGGCTCACGTTACCGCAGCCCTGATAATGGAGGAGTGAGCGGAGGGGAACTCAGTTGGTTCTGCAAACACACCACTAGATGCTGCCAAATCCTACACACTGTTCCTATATTATCAACTTGTCTAACTCGTCCACTCAAATTTATCTATAAAGCCCTTTCTGGAAAATGACCATATTACCATTGAGAACTGCTCCGTCACTCAGATGGGTTTTATCAGACACGCTCTACTGACTGACTGAGTCTGAACTTAGAAATACTGCTTTTAATTTTAGTGCATCTGACTCCTGGAACAAAATACAGCGACTCATTAAAATCAATTCACTTATATCTTTTAGACATTTTACAAATATGACCTTAAATCTCCCAACTTCTATTTATAATTGTTCTACATAACTGTGTTTTATTTTAAATTTTAATCCGTCAAATTATCTATCATATTTTGATTCTAGGGCTTTTTTTTTAATATAAGCCTGCTGTACTTTATTTTACATCTTAAATCAGAATCAGAATCAGTTATATTTGCCAAGTACATACATACAAGGAATTTGACTCTAAACGTACTTAACCAGAAATAGAAATAACAGCTCGGGACAAAGAGAACAAAGCTGCACAAATAAAGGTGAGGAATATACGGGACTGTTAAGTGGAAAAAAGTGTATATATAAATATTATATTTATATTAATATAAATATATATAAAGCACCAATGACCAACAATAAAATAAGAAATAATATAAAAAAGTCTGTGTACAAACAATACAAATAATGCAAAGAAATAAATACTGAATGGATATACATGGGCTGGATGATTATGTACATGTATACATGTCTATATACTGTATGCATCTATCTAAGGCTTTTACTATACTTTGTACTACTATACTTTTTATAATGATATTGCATCTTCTCTGTTTGTATATCTCATTTCCTTTTCTTTGTTTTGTAATTGACTCGATGTCTTTGTCGCCCCTCAGTGATCTCTAAAATGAAGGTTGAATGAGTTGTGATCAAAATGTTAGAATTCACACTGGAACTGATACCAGAGAGTGAAATAGACTGAACTGCAAAATCCAGCTGGCAAATGATATAAACCTGAGTAATAACATTAGTCTGTTTAATTATTGTGTTAATTATCACTGCTTTGGGTCTATTTGTGTTTTGTAGAGCTGTGATCCAACAAACACAGGGCTTTCCTCCAGGAGACCGCTGTTCGTGTCCGTGTGTTACTTTTCACTTTCACGTTAAAATCAGCTGATCGTTCATGTCCCGTTCATGTTCACAACGTTTTCACTGTATAATCGTAGTAATTTTAAGCCCAACCATGTTGTTTTTTCCTAAGTGGTTTTGTTGCTTAATCCTAAATCCTTCCAGAGATAATACAGCACGCCGTGGATTCCCTCTTTATATTGACTTCAGTATTGTTTTTGCGTGTTGATGTTTTTGTGTTTGAGGGCGGCTGTGGCTCTGAAAAGTGACGCAGAGGGGTCTGACAAAGCGTCAGTATGTGATGAGTTTGGATGATAACGTGTTGGTGGGACTCACCTGTGGAAATCTGGATGAAGCCAAAGAGGATGATGATGATCAGGGCGAACAATTTGGAGGCCGTGAACAAGTCCTGCACCTTGGTGGCCGCTCTCACGCTGATGCAGTTTACAAACGTCAGGGAGGCTACAGGAGGTACACAGAAAAGCATACGAATTAGGGGAATAATAACCTGGAATTAAGTGCATTAAATGGATGGATTTAAATCATTTGTCATTCTTAGAGAGAGAGAACACCCCCGACTCACTAAGACACAAGCAGGCAATGAGCTTGGCTGCACTGTCGGGCACGGTGCAGTTTGGGTAGAGAGGTTTCAGGAGGTAAGTGGCAAACACCAGCGACACCACATACTGCGATGACGGCCGGATGATGAGCATCTCCACCCACAGCTTCAGAAAAGCCGCCAGTTCGCCGTAAATCTCCAGGATGTACGTGTAGTCTCCCCCCGACTTGGTGATGGTTGTGCCCAGCTCGGCGTAGCAAAGGGCGCCCATGGTGGAGATCACTCCACAGGCAGACCAGACGATCAGGGAGAGCCCAGCAGAGCCGGTCTCCTTGACCACGCCTGTCGGAGTGACGAATATGCCAGAGCCGATGATGGTGCCGATGATCATCCCCACGCCGTTGAAGAGGGTGATGCTGCGTTTGAGCACGATCTTCTCCCCTTTGGCAGGCGAGTCGGTAGCAGGGCTTGTGGCGGTGGGAGCAGGGATCATGGGGTTAGATGGAGACGCCGGCCGCTCTACAATCAGACCATCTTGGTCTGGGTCTGGAGGAGAGACCAACAGATGAGACGAGAGAGTTTCACATTTGAGGTACGACAACAAGAAAAAAGACAAAATCATTGAAATGTTAAAGTATTCTTTGAAGTTTTTCTTTGCTGAGATATTTTAGGAACTGGTTCATGAAGAATAAAATACCAAACTTGTATGAAAACAAGAAATTTCTTTTGCTAATGTAAACGTATCAAGTAGCATGGGAAAAATCAATGGCATGCACTATCCCAAAACAGGTTAAACTGGCTCATCTGGGTCATCTGAGGAACTTCCCTTATTTACTTCTGCCTCTGTTAATGTTGACACGCACGGCATCATCAGGTAATTGTGTTTACATTGACACCCAGTGGAAATACAAGTTCTATTGTAATATGAATCACACTTCCTCACCTGTCACCATCACACCCAAAACCCCATCATGCATCTCTACAGACATCAACCTGCAGGTGCTTTAGCATCAAGCAATGTTGCATCAGAGCGCATGGCGGACCAATGCAGCCCTGCACCATGTGGCATCTACAGGAGTGTGAGCATGCACTGTACCTACCCCCAATCTTCTCCTGGCTCACCGCCTTGGCAACGCTCTCCCGGCTGCTCCGTGATTTCAGCTCCGGCTCAGCCATCTTCCCTCTTAATCTGGGTCCCCTTGTCTTGTCTTTTTCCTCCTGCCCCCCTTTATGTCCCCTTCCTCCTGCTGCCTGGATTTCCTCCCTGTCTCCCTCACACACACTCAACCACCCCTCCCCTACCTCCCTTCCAACTGTCTCTCTAGCTCTTTCTGATTCGTCCTCTCTCACACACATGCACACACACTCTCCTCTTCATTTGCACACACCGCCTTCGTCACTCAGACAGGAGTTCATCTGACCCTGATCCTCTCCCTCCCTCCCTTGTCTCCCGTCTCTCCAGGATGCAGCAGGGAGGAGCCGAACCTTTGTGATGATGATGCTGCTGAGCTGCTGCTGCTGCTGCTGCGTGAACCTACGCCCACTCCGAATGAATGACGGGATAGCTCAGAGGGGGGGAAGTAGGTTACTGGCAGGCACCATTTGGAGGGGCCACCATGTGATGCTGTAATCTTTCTGTGTGCTGCCTAATCCAGTAGCATACAGTATGTCCATGTGTGTGCTCTCATGTCAGAGTGTATTAGGGAGGATGCTGTGGATCCGGTGCTCCCTCTAGCGGTGTCACCGTGGAAAAACAAGTGTCTTTGTTCTCCCTGTGTCGTGCAGAAAGGTGACACCAGAGAAAATGGAGACCCACTGGCCATGTTCAGTGCAGACAATGCACAATAATGATGATGAGGCAAATTCTGTATCACCTGATACCTTTTTCCACCACTTTGTTTCCACCATATTGGCTTGAACTTGGTGTTCAGACAGGATGAAACCTACACAGCATTACACAGCCACTGTGCTCATATTTATAGTTGATAAGCAGAAGCAGACACCGTGTAGCTAGCTAACATATAGTCATGCACCCTGACCCCATGACACACGTTGAGGGACAGCTCCCTCATTTGCATAATGAGGCAGAAATGTGTAAAGAAATGTATACCGAAAAGAA
This sequence comes from Hozukius guyotensis, assembly GCA_916700995.1. Classification (NCBI taxonomy): domain Eukaryota; kingdom Metazoa; phylum Chordata; class Actinopteri; order Perciformes; family Sebastidae; genus Hozukius; species Hozukius guyotensis. Next base: position 18,374 of record CAKALU010067867.1, on the reverse strand, counting down.
TACAGAAATAAATCAACATGGGTGACATGCAAAAGGAAAATCGTGCAGAAATAAATAAATACACATATTTAAAAATAAATATAAATAAATAAATAAAATAAATGCAAAAATCAATAAATTCAAAATAAATTCAAAAATAAATGAATTAATAAAAAATAAATTCAAAAATTAATAAATAAATTGATATTTAAAAATAAATAAATTTAACAATTAATAAAAAAATAAATAAAAGGGAAAATTATACAGAATAGTAAATAAATGACGGAATTAATACCAAGGTAAATAAATAAAGAAGCAAATTAAAACAGAAATATCAATTTATGTTACACTTTATCAATTTATTAATAGCTACATTTATTTTTAATATTATTTTTGCTACATTTAGTGAGTCATTTATTTATTTATTCATATATATTTTTATTTTGGCAGGTTCCGTCCTCCATACATAACAATGAAGTATAGCCTACTGTAGGTACAGACACATACTGGTCTGTGTGATAACAGTAAAATCAGCTATATAAATTATTTTTTCTGGGGATTCCAGACAGTTGGAAAAATAAAGTGATTTAAAAAATTAGAGTTTATAGAGAATGTTATTTAACTAGGCTACTATGGAAGACCACAAGAGTCACGTAAATAGTAATACAGTATTTAATTAAATTCCAATTCATTAATGTATTTTTAAACGATGTACTTATTGACTGTTTTATGGTGTTTTTGTAAATCCCTTTTTAATTTGAACTATTTATTGATGGATTAATATTTAATTTGTAAATTATTTTTATAATTCTTCTTTTTTATTGCCCATTAAAATGTCAAATAATTAATTACTTTGTAATTTAGTCCATTTATTCATAGATCAATAAATACATTTGTAAACAAATGTATTAATTCCTATTTTTATTGTACAATTAATCAATTAAATGCTTTATTACTATTTACGTGAACCCTTGTGGTCCACCATAGGCTACAGCATCTGAGATGGATGAATTATATATTGTTTTACCAAAATTGATTTAAACTTCTCTGCATAAGAAAAAAGTTGAAAGAGGTTGTGACATTACTTATCGAGGGTTTTAAGTTTTTATTTGCAAAATTATAGCCTGTAATGTCAGGTTGATGTCCCTATATGTCCCTTGGATCTGATTTGTTGCACGTCACATGTTCAACCACTAGATGGTGACGTAAACATATTTCAAAATGTGAGCTTGTTTCTGACACTTTAGGCTCAACTAATGAGGTATAAACCAGGTAATGCACAAAATGGAGATGATGTACATATAATTATAAAACATTCCTCATCTGAAGCTGTAATAAATTGAGTTTGCTTTGAAGCATTTAGTGAAATAACAACCACCAAGTGTTCTCCTACCTTTAATCAGCACAGCACTGTCTGCAGCTTCCACAGCTAGTTTAGCAAAGTAGCATTAGCAGAATTGCCAGTCAAACTGTCCTTATTTCACAAACAAGTATTGTTATGCTGGAATCTCATGTACACACACAATTTCACCCCACACCAAACCCCCATCTGGAACAACAGATATGTGTTATGTAATGGTAAATCTCTCTACTTACAGCATTGGATGGATAAAAATATCTGGTCAATAATGCATCTAATGATTGATCAGGGATACTTGCTGTCCTGGGAAAGCTTCAGCATGGCATGCTGGGAAAAAGCTGTTTGAGCTCTTTAAGGTGATGAATCACAGGTGGTGAAACAAATGGCTCATTATTATGGAGTTATTATTCATGCATCAGATTAAACTATAATTCAGTCACTAGGTTTAAAAAAAAGTAGCATGAAAGAGAGAAAATGCTATTTCCTCCTGATAAAAATACCATGAAATACATTATTTCTTGCATTGTGAACCATGAAAGATTGTATAACAGGCTTCATTTGTTTGGAGTATAATTTTATATGTCTGGTGTTTTTAAATAATTCACAGTGATAAACAGAAACATATTTCAAGTTGAATCATGTTCAGTTAAGATAAGATGAGAAAAATCCTTTATTAGTCCCACAGCAGGGACATGTGCAATGTTATATTAATACCACTGATATATCTTTAAACAGAGGGTGATTTTATCTATTATTTTTCAAATTACATTTGGAGCCGACTTTTCAAGGAATTAATCTTAAAAGTTTTCAGAAAATTAAGAGTAGCAAGACTGGCATAGTCCTAATAAATCCAGACATAAAACTCACTTATTTTTCAGTAAGTGTTTCAAATTTAAAATAATGAACTTATTGTGGTGTGTTACAATCATAATAGAGTTTGTATTGGCACTGATTGTGCCTGTATAAACAAGTAATTTATATAAATAATAACATATTTGAGGTGGAGGCTGCTATGCCTTTAAGTTTCCCATGATGCCTTGCGTTTTTTCAAGAACTAGCAACATCAACTACAAACAACAGAGACGATCTTTATAAGAGCAAACTATCACTTTTATTTATTAAGATTATTATTGATTAATGTGACACTGCGGAGCCATTTCTAAATGTTGTGACACCATGATTGTGGATAAGTGACGCCAGTCCTCTTTCTTAACCTCCGCGTCCTCCGTCTTACATCCGGGCATTCGGAAGGCTTGCTGTCTGGGCTACATGCGGAGAACCTGGTTTCTCTCTACCGCCCAGGGGAAAGTCCCCGGACTCGAGGCAGAAAGTGTCCAGCTGGGTGAAACCAGTGCCGGCTCGTTCTCCAGATGATGAGCGGAGATGTTCACCTGATGAACGGAGCTCGGTGAGAGCGAGCCGGCTTTGTCAGCGTTGATAGGAATGCAAGTGCGACGTAACGCCGAAACTCAACGGGGCTCATTCTCCGAATGCTACTTTTACACGTTACACATAAAAACAACACGACATAATGTTACTAATGATGTTACTAATGATAAACTCCCTGCTACTTTTTTTTATTGAAGATAATTCATTTACAAACATTAAGGCATTGTAATCTAAACTCAATACTTCTAACATACAAGGCACAATTGGATAGGAAAGATAACTTAAATTATACAAAATAATATAACAAAAATAAAAGAGGGGGTAAAAAATAATTAAAGGAACAAAAAAAGAAATGCATAAATAAATAATAATAAGACTGCACTCTTCCATAGAAGCTCTAGGGGTCATCATCATATATAGGATAGGAAAGATAACTTAAATTATAAAAAAATAATATAATTACATAAATAAAAGAGGGGGTAGAATATAATTCAAGGAACAAAAAAAGAAATGCATAAATAAATAAATAATAAGACTGCACTCTTCCATAGTAGCTCTAGGGGTCATCATCATATATGTTCAGTTCTTCATCAGCTCTGAGGAGACACTTTGCATGTTGTCCATTCATTAGTCTTAAAGCACTGAGATGATTGTCCACAAGGTCCCTTTTGAAAACAGAAAATAGGGGTTTCATCTTCCTCCATTTGGATGCATGGATGAAAAAACTTGCCAGCACAACGGGGCTCATTCTCCGAATGCACTTTTACACGTTACACCTAAAAACAACACGACTACTAACTAGTGCTACTATGATAAACTCTTGGATGGAAGCAGAACACTGCAGCTTTCCTGTTTGCTGCTGCTGCCTTTTATTAAACCACATAATGATCTTATACTGCACTAGAGCTTTTACTCTTGTGTGTTATATTCTATTTTAGCTTCTATCCTAGCTTTTATTTTTAGCTTG
>CAKALU010067866.1:45077-68870 GCA_916700995.1 Hozukius guyotensis | reverse complement strand
CGCCACTGGCTGCAGAATCTCATCCCGATATCTCCCTGCATTGAGATGGCCTTCAATGATGACAAGCCTTGTTTTGCCAGTGAGGGAGATGCCGCCCCACACCATGACATTGCCCCCACCAAAAGCTGTTACTCCATCGGTGCAACAATCAGCATAGCGTTCTCCGCGTCGTCTCCATACTTTGACCCTGCCATCCAACTTTCGCAGACAGAACCTGGACTCATCACTGAACATGACATTCCCCCACATGTTCAGGTTCCATTGTCTGTGTTGTCGACACCAGCGCAAACGGGCCTGACGGTGAAGGGCAGTCATTGCAGGCTTCCTCGTAGCCTGAGAATACACTGTTTACCATTGGCAGAGCATTTTGGCAAATTTTTCTTGGGCACTACCCACATAATCAGCTATGCTGCTCATCCCACAAATGCATGATCCTTACAAGTTGGAAATTATTGTGAAGGTAAATAAACAGGCTTTCCAACGATGTAAAATACAATGCCAATTAGCATTGTAACAACAGAGAAATAATCAACCAAACACAAGTTTCCGAACTTTCTTTTTCCAGTATATATATCAGAATCAGAAATACTTTATTGATCCCCCGGGGGACATTAGGGTGTTACAGTTGCTCTTATATAAACATGTAGAAATGAAAGAAAATATAAATAAATTTGTATGTAATATGTAAATCATGTACATAATGCCATAACATAAGCACAATATATGCAAAGAAATAAAAAAAAATAATTAAATAAAAAATAAGAAATAAGAAATATGTTGTTACTATTTCCGTGTAAGTACATCAAGAAATGCAAAAAACTACTCAAATTCCTTCTATGTGCACACACCTGGCCAATAAAGCTGATTATGATTCTAATTAAATTACAATTAGGATTATTTTGTTACACATCTCTGAATCATGTCGCAGGAGTTTATTTCAAGGATTTTTTAAACAATCAATGGAGGACCAGCAGATTAGTAAACAAACTAGTCCGAGGACTTTCAGCCATTTGACCCTTGACTCTCCCCGGGTGTTTTTACCTAAATCTCATGATCCCCAACAATTAAGAGTTGTCAAGCTGTCATGTGATCGTGAGTCTGGCATTTTGGTATATTTCATTTTCAAGAACATAGAGGCAGCATAGATATGTTATATTAAAATGTGACCTTTTATGCATATCAAGAGACCACAAGAGGGGTCCCAACCATGCAAAGACTGAGAATCTCTGAGCTGGTCCCTGTGCAGGAAAACGAGTACAAAAATCGGAATAAAGATATAGGAAAAGAACAATACTACTAATAAACTTTATAAGCTTGAAAAGATCAGAGCTAAACTAAACTGACTTACCAAACTATGGACAAAACACATGTGAAATGCTTTAAATCTACAAAACATTCATATACTGGTGATACTTTGCAAGTATTAAAACGCAGTAGTGTGAAAGCGGGAAACTTGTGTCTCAGTGAGTGTCAGTGGAGCCTTACCTCTGTCTGAGCACGCTTCTCTGCTGCAGTGACTTCAGTTCATTCAGTTCCCAAAGAAACAGGTCCAACCAGTTGCACCATCACTGCACACGCCCACTGCTCAGAGCCATTTACCCAGCATGCACGGCACAAACAGACCGGAGTCAAAGGTTGTCCTGGCTCTGATGAATCAATAACACCAGAGTGCAGCTTCCCTGCAGTCAACAACATGTGATCCAGTGTTTGATTATGATTAAACTACATGATACAGCTCCAGTGATTTAATTAAAACACTGACAATATAACATCATATACAGCCTGAATGGAAAGTTCATCTTTAATTATAGTGTCGTCTTATCATTTGACTTTTTATGGTAGCACAATTGGAGGTTATGTTTTCGGTTTGTTGGACAGCAGGATTGCGGAACAACTACCGGCCTGCATTTCATGAAACTTGGTGGATGGGTGTAGCGTGGGCCAAGGAAGAACCCATTAGGCGTTCATGAGTTATTGATCCCGGAAGTTTGAATCTGTCAATATCTTTCCAACTTTACCGAAGTAAGTGATGCGACTTGTTTCACAGAATACAAAAGTTTGTTGCACATAACCCCTTTAATAATAATAATAATGACAATAATGATAATAACAATAAAGTTTGTTTGAAAACTCCTCTGAGAATGTTACCAGGGTGATGCCGTTGCCTAGCAACAGCTGCTACACCTTGGTTGCTGTTTGGGTGGGCGGGGCTTATGGAACGCTCTGGAGTGATGACACAATAAGAATTGCTCTGAAGTGATGACACAATAAGAATGCTCTGGAGTGATGACACAATAAGAATTGCTCTGAAGTGATGACACAATAAGAATGGCTTTGAAGAATTTCTCTGGAGTAGACCACAAATAGCTGCCTACGGTTCAAACCAGCTGACTCTCCCACGATCAGACAGATTTATTTGCCAAGTACATACGTACAAGGAATTTGACTCGCAACGCACTGAATTTAATCGACCATAAATACAGCATTAAATCCCCATGGATACTTCAGGAACATCACAGAAACAGGCGATGCCGGAGGTCGATGTTCGCCATCTTGTTCGCCCACAATTCCGATCCTTTTTTAAAGGGATGACAGAGGAACAGTGGGGATTGATGAAATCAGGCAGACCTGATGACACCACTGTAGTCATGATGGCAGAAACAGTGAGCAACGTAATTGCAACTTTGACAGACGCCGTCTTGAAATCTTTGGTGAACACAACTGTGGTGCCTGCGGGCCTGGTTAAATCCATACTGGACGGCAAAATCTCGGAGAGCTTTGCCGAAGCTCTGGACGTTAAGGACCCAGTCCAGTGTCCCAGCTCAGCAGACTTGACGGACTTGATCGCTGAAGACGTTACAGCCAGTGTCCAAAATGCCCTCTCCAGTTCTGTGGGCATACCTCCGCACCTCACTCCTCCCGTCAAACTTGAAACCATGACTTGTCGTGCCTGTGAATTGTATAAGATATTCGCAGGTAAGATGAAGGCTGTGTTCTCACCACGACCACCGAAGCAGAGGTCAAGTCCCACCACCTCCCAAGAATCAACTGAGGAACTAGAAACTGAGATTGAGACTGAAAAAGTCTTAGAAGTCATCAGGAAGGAGTTGAAGGAGATCATGGACCCTCTCTTGGTTGACGTGCCAGACTCCGAGTATGTGCTGCTGCAGTATCAACGCTCTTTGGAGATTGAAGTTGTTGCAGAAAGCATTATTCGGGAACTTGCTGAAGACAAGATGGACGGAAAGAATGCTGCAGGCTCAATTCCAACAGAGCAACCGCACAAGAGCACACTCGAAGAAATAGGGAGCAAAATCAAGACGCTTTTCAAAGTGAATTAATTAAGTAAAATAATTAATGTGGTTTTCATCTTGAAAGAAAAAATGTTTTTTCCTTCAAAATGAATGCAGGGGCTTGAGCTCTCAGGACCTCCTCAGTGGACAGTGTTGTCTACTGTGGTTCTCCCACATTCAGTGCATATAAACAATCAATCAAACATCAATAAAATTAAAAATAATAATACATTTCTGCTCATCTCTCTTATCATTTGCTGTAAGAGCTGTAAATATTCAACTCAGACTGAATTCACATCAACAGACTATATGTGTTCTCCTCTGTGACCACTGGAGGGCAGATTTTGGTGGCGATCCGGATTTAGGAATATTTTTATGGATTCCGATCAGCCTGAGCATTAAAACCACAGGGTATAACACATGCGCAGTGTAGCTGATGACGCGTGACCCCGCCTCCTTCCTCCTTCTGAGAGCAGAGAGATACGTGTGTATGTGTGTGTGCGGGAGCTGCTGGCCGTCCGCGGTGAGAAAGAAAAAGCTGTAGCTGACGGGATGACAGGCAACATAGTGAAACGTTATACAGAAATAACAAGGCTGCTGAATGAGAGAGGCATCCGCCGATACATTACACGGAAACACACCGTGTTAGTAATAAGCCAGCCACCTCACGTAACTGCCAGCTGTGAGCTGTGATCCGTTTTTAACGTCACGCGTTGCCGGAGGTCTGCGCTCTCCGAGTCTAGTTACACTGCGGTTTTACTTTTGCTTAAGTAAAAGATTTGAGAACATCTTCAATCACTGTACTCTAGTAAACAATTTAATCATGAACTCATTAGTTGTCATACTCATAAAGCATGGTTACGGCGTGCTCAAAGAAGTAAACGATTTAAAAGCAAGATAATGCATTTCTTTTATTAAATGAAAGTAACGTTAATGAATTTTTAAGACCTGCCAAAATTGTATTTAAGACATTTCATGACATTTTAAGACATTTTAAGGCCTTAAATTCAGGTTATTGGATTTAAGACTTTTTAAGACGTTTTTAGACCCTCGCGGGAACCCTGAAGACACAAAATTCCTGCCAAACCTGACCTTTGACCTTTGTTCTCCCTTTGGAGGAGGAGAAGAGGAAGAACGACTGACATCCATAGAGCAACAAAATTGAATATTAGGCTACTTTTGTTACTGACTTAAACCATAGATTACTACACACATGCATGCAGAATCATATTAGTATTACACAAACAAAGCTTCAACCACACATCTATTTTATGAAAAATACCTTTACTACATTCACACTGAAATAGATCACATTTAGCACTGAGGACAAACACAAAAGCACCAACAACAGCCAAGTACAGTACAGTGAAGCCAAGTGAAGTGTTTCCAAAATTATTCTGTACCTGCAGTTACAGGATTTCTTATTAAAACATTTTTAGTAACATGTTTTTAAAAGTCTGAAATGTTTAAGTATAAAGAGCCACTAATGTACACATAAATATTTTCATTTTTTTTAACCGACAAATATTTTACATGAAGGCTTTAAACATATTTACAGTCAGTCACAGTTGTCCATAAGTATCCAGCTGGGTAAACATGCTAGAGGAAAAGTTTTTATAAATGTGTTTGACTTGACAACAGTTTGGCGGCATTGCTTTCCATAAAACCAGTCACCCAAATCTGGTGAAACAAACTAAATGTAAAGTAAAATATGACGGAGGTGATACGACTAAAAACAGGAAGTAGTATGACATTGGACCACTGTGGTTTAAAGACACGGTGTAAATACACAAATAGGGGTAGGGTGGCAGCAACAACATTCACATTTGTCCTCTGGGGAGGATGGATACCAAATTTCTGGCCGATAGTTGTCAAGATAACAGAACATTTAAGTGTTGGATGGACGTACAAAGGAAAATGGAACGGCATTGTTTCTGTAGCACTATTGTACGGATGCGATAATAAGTTCACTGCCATTCTGACAACAAAAGCATTAAAGTTTACCAAAGGTTCGGGTATTGTAATCCAGCACCTGCCTGTTAAAATGGCCCTTTTGGTACTTTTACATTAAACTGTGATGGCTTCAGTCTTCAGATGATGATGACATGAAGCAGTGGTAACTGCCAGCTATACTTCATCCTCCCATCTTCCCATTATATGCACTACATGTAGTTTCTTATTCAGAGTTAATCTTCATTTCACTTCATTCTGTCTGATATGGGGGAATTAAACAGTGTAACCTAGAGAGTCATAAATCCGTGCTCCCTGAGCCTTTAACTGTACACATCTGGTTATAACACACATGATGAAAATAAACTGTGCGATAAAGAGCTGCCAGCTGCTGCCACACTGATTTTATTAACATTAATCAGAGTAGAGTCCAACAGTGGAACGAGGTTAGGGCAATAAATGTGGCCCAACATTAGGCTACATCTTTTAGTACAGAAAATGTAGTTTTTTCAATCTGGGTATAATAAATAATATAATAAGCTAAAAGAAAAGAGTCTGCCAAACATAGCTCATGAATTTTTATTTTGTTTTGGTAGGTGCACTATTAATTTGAAATAAAATCAAAATGAAATAAATTGCTCACTGCTATGTTATTATTTGTCTGCAGAAAGTACAAAGTCTCTGCAAGTTATTTTTTATAGCGTTCTGAATTTGCTGTTGAAATTAATGGTGGCCTGAAATTTAAGAAATCATCTGAAAAACTGTAAAGGTATGGTGCTTTAGAATATCAATAATCACAGATGTTTAGCTATATTGTCCCATGTGCCAATATGTTAGCATGGAGAGGAGTGATATACTAGGAACACATTGGGTTTTTTGTCGTCATTGTGGACTGGAAACCAGAGTTGGTGCAGCAGAATAGAAATCAAACAGACAGATAAGAGATAGATTCAGGGGTGGAGAAGAGTCAGTCCAATGCATTTCATGTTGCCGACGCCACCTTGGAGCATCTTCCATCCCAGCTGTTACCGATCCCAGCTTCTGTTCTGTAAAGAAAACAGGAGAGGAGTCTGAAACCAGATGTCTATTGATCTCCAGGACACAAACAGAGACTAAGAAATGTGGAAATTCACCAGCTAGGCAATCATGTCAAGAGTCCTTAAATCAGTATAAACTGTTGTTACATTTCTAACAACAGTTAAAACTCTACCTGCGTCAGTTAAATCTGATGTGTAGTAGTATTATAGCTTTTTTAACCTTATTATTTCTATAAATTTTAACCAGTTTTTGTTGTCCAAAAACTATTAAAAACACACCAGTGAGCCTCTCTGTGTCACTGGGTGACATGTTCCTTCATTACCATGAACACACACTATTTTGACTCAATCCCACACACACCGTCCTCGTGCCACAAATACTCACTAGAGCACCACATGTGGATTAATCCGCCACCAAAAATAGTCCCCAACAAATGCACTGTTTACTCCCATTTGAGTAACATTGAATAAAAACTACTTTCAGCCATGCACAAAGAAGGGCTTTGAGCTAAATGCTAACATCAGCATGCTAAGGTATACAATGTTTACCATGTTCAACATCTCAGCTTAGCATGTTAGCATGCTACCATATGTTAATAAGCACTAAACACAACGTACAGTTGAGGCTGATGGGAATGTCTTTAGTTCTGCAGGTATTTGGTCATAAACCAAAGTATTGGACAAATTGAAAACATTGACCTGATGGTGCTACATGAAATCACCAAATGTTGGTTAATTCATCCGGAGGGGAACATGAAATGTGAACCAAATTTCATGGCAATCCATCCAATATAATTTTTCAGTCTTAACCCAAAATGTAAACCTCATGGTGATGCTACAGGAAAAGTCGGGGGCTCAGCAAAGTCCTCTGAAGACCATGAATGTCTCTACTCATTTTGTGATAATCCATTTAGATGAATGTATTTCAGTCTGGACCAAAGTGGTGGACCAACCAACCAATGAACCAACATTGCCATCCATAGAGCCATGCTGCTAATGTGGCTAAAATGAAACTATATAATTGTGAGCAGTTTTTAAAGATTTATGTTTTCAATGGGAACCAATGAAAGTAGGGAAGTGAGAAAGTATTGAGAGACGGACTAAAGGCCCAGACACAGCAAACCAACATCAAAGAACTAGCAGCGACAAAGGCTGACTGTTGAGTCGCCTCACGTCGCCTTTGTCTTGGCCAAAAAGTTGCACTCAAACACACAGCAAAGACTACAGCGGACGGCCAGTTAGCTAGTACGTTCTGCTCCTGCATGAAATGAAATAACTCTCCACACCAGCAGGCGGCGGTAGTCTGTATTCATCATTCAAAAAGGGAAACCAGAAGACCGAGGACGGCAGATATACAAGTCGTTGTTATGATACGTACATGAAACACCACTCTCACTCACCACTTAGCTTCATTCCAGATGTTCATGTCGCTGTGAAAATATCCGTGTATTGGAATGATCAGATGAGATGAAGATGAAAAATGAGAAGAGCTTTCAGTGTGTGTCCTCTTGACTTTACTCTTCTTGCTTTCCTCACTTCTCGTGCACTGATTCGTTTAAGCTGAACAGCCAATCAGAGTGATTTCTTTCAACAACGGGCACCGCCACTGATTCAACATGCTGAATCAGCCGAAAAACCTCCAACACGGGCAGACTAGAGCCGACGGTGCAGGACACACCGCAAAAACTAGACCGACAGACGCTCACCGACGACCCCAAACTGTCTGACGACCGACCGTCGGCTTCGTGTGTCAAGGCCTTAACATGTTGTTGGTTTTGGTCTTTTGATGCCGTTGGTCTCAGTGTGAGTGTTCATACCTGAGCTGCAGTATCACAGATTGTCCTCCAGATCAGACTGATGCTGCTTTATCTGGAAACACAGAGGAAGCAACTCTTAACGAGACACTGGGTCGGTTAAAACACACTATAGTTAGCACCTCATTTACACATCCCCTTTCTCTTCCTTATCATCATCATCACTGTAGCCTCATCTTCACCGGCTGTAATACACACACATTGCTGAGCACACATATACACAGCCAAATGGTAATTACTAACACACTCTCTCTTCTTCACACACACTCAGTTTCTTCCTGTCGGAGGAACAATGCAGCAGATTAAAGGCCGGTCTGTTCTCTGCCTCCGCTCAGCTTAATGAGGCAGCTCCGCTCTGTCAGGCAGGTACAGTAGGAAGCCTGCAGGCTAATTCTATATCATTATGTTTCCCTGTAAAGAAACGGAAACACTGAAAGCACCGCGGCTGATCTGCTTCACACCGGTGAGGTGCTGAATTTAAATAGAGACAGTAAACAGTAAACACATCGTCCACCACAGATTATGCAAATTGTCTTCGGGCCACTCTGTGCAGCGTGGAGCAACGAGACTTTTACTGTTTTGAGTTAAATCAGTAGTCTGAGATTTTCTACATGACAGAAGTAACTGTTCAGACAGGTGAAGGGATGGACTGAGGCAGGTAAATAGTCCATCCCTTAATTTTAGATTAACATCAACCACAATAAGTCTCATTTGTCCTTTAAAAAAAAAAAAAGAAAAAAAAAATAGTTTCAGTCATTTCTAACTCTGATCTATTATGGAGGACAGAACCTGCCAAAATAAAAAATAAATGAATAATTCGATAAATTAATAAATGTCATTAAATGTAGCAAAAATAATTGTAGCATTAATCAATTAAAAATAAAATAATACAAATAAAAAATATAAAAAATAAACATTCAATAAAAAATAAAATGTGTCATAAATTGATATTTCTGTTTTAATTTGCTTCTCTATTTATTTATCTTTGTATTAACCCCCTTATTTATTTATATATCATTTTTGCATTTATTTATTCATGCATTTTTTAAAATGTATTTTCTATTTATTTGTTTAATGTATGTATTTATTTATTAATTTATTTTATATTTATTAATTTATTTTTTATTTATTTTAAAATGTGTTTATTTATTTATTTCTGCATGATTTTCCCTTTGCATTTTACCCTTTATTTATTCCCCCAAACTTATTTATTTCTGTACTTTTCTTTTTACATTTCTTTATGCATTTCTGCCTCATTCTGCAAATGAGGGGGCTGTCACTCAATGTGTGTCATCATGGGGACAGGTTGCATGACTACTGTATATGTTAGCTAGCTAGCTAGCTGCTTCTGCTTATTAACTCCAGTCTTCATCCCCTGCTCCGTACAGTGGGTCATCGGCCGCTGCCTCGTACCGGTAGTGACAACATTTAATTTTAAAAAGTAAATCTATCGCGTCTAGCTGAAACAATTAATTTGATTGGGAGAAAATTAACCATAAACCATTTTGATTACTGAATTATCAAAGTAATTTTCTTCTATCAAAAGTTCACTGGTTCTAGCTTTTCAGTTCTGCTTTTTGCTGCTTTATATCATTATAATATCTCTGGGTTTTGGATATTTAATGACCTCAGGAAGTTGTGACATGTTTTACCTTTTTCTGGCATTTTATAGACCAACTAACGGACTCACAGCAGAGTTTGCTTCCTTGTGTTGAGCTGACAGAAGTTGGTATTAATAATAGCTTATCCACAAGATGGCAGGATTACATTACCTTCTATTGTGGAGCTCAATGCAGAGGGGGCAGTTAGGGTAGTCATTTACCCCGTGGGGGGTAGGTGTAATATGCACTTTTCACAGCAGCCATGTTGACAGGTCATTGCAGGGTAAACACACATGTAATTAATAACATTAATTATGGCCCTGTGGGGGCAGTAGTGGTATATATTTACCCTGTGGGGGTAGCTGTGGGGGCAGTAGTGGTATATATTTATCCTGTCAGGTTAATAGTGGTATATATTTACCCTGTGAGGGTAGCAGTGGCATCTATTTACCCTGTCAGGGTAGCAGTGGCATATATTTACCCTGCGAGGGTAGCAGTGGTATATATTTACCCTGTGAGGGTAGCAGTGGTATATATTTACCCTGTGAGGGTAGTAGTGGCATATATTTACCCTGCGAGGGTAGTAGTGGTATATATTTACCCTGTCAGGGTAGTAATGGCATCTATTTACCCTGTAGGGGTAGCTGTGGGTACTAGTGGTATATATTTACCCTGTCAGGGTAGCAGTGGCATATATTTACCCTGTGAGGTTAGTAGTGGTATATATTTACCCTGTAGGGGTAGCTGTGGTATATATTTACCCTGTGAGGGTAGCTGTGGGTACTAGTGGTATATATTTACCCTGTCAGGGTAGTAGTGGTATATATTTACCCTGTCAGGGTAGCAGTGGTATATATTTACCCTGTCAGGGTAGTAGTGGTGTATATTTACCCTGTGGGGGTAGTAGTGGTGTATATTTACCCTGTGGGGGTAGTAGTGGTATATATTTACCCTGTGGGGGTAGTAGTGCTGGTAGTGCAGCGGCTCGTCCTCGCTGGCCTCTCCTGGTTCAGGACTTTCTCTCTCCAGACTGCTGACTGAACCTCGGTGAGGAGAGTCGGACACACTGGGCTCCCTGCCCTGAGGACACTCTGACACACACATACACACACACACACACACACAGTATCAGTATTACTACAGTTGTGAGTACCGTCACTGACAGCATGTCAGAGGTGACGACACTGCTCTGAATACAGTCAGTGTGTTACTTCACCTGAAGATCCAGTCTTTCAAGTCTTTCTTTTTAAACTTTTGTACTTTTACTTAAGTAAGATTTTGAATGCAGGACTTTTACGTGCAACAAAGTATTTTTACACTGTGGTTTTACTTCTTCCACCGCTGGTCTGCAAGTCATCGGTGTGCAAATCACCAACTCAATACCTGCTGGGTTTCAGATATGTAACCGGTGACGTTGCTGGTTCATCATTCGTTAAAGTAACAGATTTTTGGCTTTCATTATTCCAGTACAACGTCTTGCTACCTGAGTGAGAGAAGTTTTCTAATATTAATGTATGTAATGAAAAACATTTTAAAATCATCCCAAAGAAGTGAAGACTGTCAACATGCCACTTTGGATCATTTCCTCATCGTTTTATCCTCGCAAGCAAATTTTCCTCTTCCGAGGTAGAGAAATAAAACCAACACACACACACACACACACACACACACACACACACACAGAGTTGGTGGACGACAAGATAACTCCTGAGCGCTGAAGGGGAGCTTATGAAAGGTTATGAGGCCGGTGTTTATCGCTGTTTACCTCCCTGTCATAATCCACGCTCCGCTGGCGGCAGTTTTGTCATTGAACCATTACTCACAGATGCAGTATGATAGCGTATCACATCTGATGGTAAACAAACCGACTCTCTCTCTCTGTGCATCACCAGCCCCTCACTGATCATTAGTAAATATTAAACATCAGATCAGTCGTTGTCTGGGTGGATTAAAACCTGGATCAGACTGATATTCTTTTAATAAAACTGGGATCTGGACCAGTCAGTGTCATCCACCTGTGCAACGTAATCTCATTCAACTATTCGGGTGATATCTTATGAAAAGTTATTCCTCATTTTTTATGCGTTCTCCAATGAATGTCCAGCAACACGTGTCAATTTCCGCTCGTTACATGCATACAATCTTTTCAAAATAAACTTCCGTCTTCACAGGAAACAACTTGGTTAGGTTTAGGCAACAAAACTACTTAGTTAGGTTTAGGAAAAGATCGTGGTTTGGGTTAAAATATCTAGGGAAGTTGTGTTACTTTAAGGGCGGGTCCATTATTTTTGAGTTTTCTGAGATTTTTACATCATTCTGTAGCTTCCCAGTGGAGTTCCTTAAGTATTCAAATCCCGACCTAAACTGATATTGATTTTTTTAGGTGGCTAAAATGCTTTTTTCTGCTTCTCCCGTCCACAGTTGCTTTACCTCGCTGTCAGACAGCCCTTTCTGACAGGGAACTGAAGTCGTTATAACGCTCTCTTCAAAGCCACCTGACTACATTCACAAAACAGTAATTTTACCTCTCAGAACGGGGGAGTTTACATACAACCCCACTTAAAAAAAAACTTTCAGTTATTGCCAAACTTAGCACAGCTAACGTTGACTCAGCTAGTGCTAGCGTTCACATTGTTCATAACCTTATTGATTGGCTTACTTTGGTGACCTACGTCACTGCTTTTTGCTGACGGCGGTTCCATTCAAAAGCCCTGGAAAAGAATGTAGATGGACCCGCCCTTTAAATACGGAAGTTACGTGACATAAATCAACTTTGACTTCTGGTCTCACACGGGGCACAAACGCCGGTCTCCTGGGCGAAAGTCTGGTGTTTTTTCACCCACCAATCCACACCGACCTCCATTACGTGGATTTAATAAGAAATTATTTTGTGGGATGTAAATATATATATTACAGTGCATTACTTTTCAAAGCAACTTCACATTTTCACAGCTTTCATTTTACATCCCAGAGTTTGTAACAAACACAAAACACAATCTAATCCTATTTTCACGATATGGGACCTTTAAGTAAAATACTTGAGTAAATGTACTTATTACACGGCTCTGTTAAATACTTGATTCTGATTGGTCAGTCACGGCATTCTGCGGTCTGTTATTTCTTTATAACAGACCGTTGCTATGTGTAACAGACATTTGACTGACTTGCTATGGGCGCAGTTCTGATGTCGGACCACTTTTGTGTCAAATTATTGATTTATTAAATAAGTAGCCGTGTAATAAGCGGGATAATGTACAGCTAGCGGGTCATTGTTGTGAAATAAGCCCCGACAGGGTCTTGCATCGCCCTGAAGGGGTTTCTCTAAACAACAATGACCCGCTAGCTGTACATTATCCCTTACTTAGTTACTCTCCACCATTGGTTATATTCGTCTCTCTGTGGTTGTGGGTTTGTAAAAATGTCTGTCAGATTTTATAAATCAGTTAAACAGTAGCACTGGACGGGAAGCTGTCCAACTGCTTGTTGTCTCTACCTGAGCAGTCCTTCCTCTGTCTGTCCATCTTGTCCACACAGTCCAACAGGCCGTCGATCTGAACCTTGATCACCGTCAGTTCCCTCTTTATAGCGAGTAGCTCCGCCATCTTCACTGCAGAGAGACACATAGAGAGTATGAATACAATATAAGACGAGTGAGTGATGCGCTGTTGTCATAAGTAAGGGAACACCCTTGTGCTCGTCTAACTTTGTGGACAACAACAACAACATGTAAAATCCCTCAGACCTGTTTTTTTTAAGTGTTTTCCCTTCATAAGTTGGCTAAAAACACACTTGAAACTGGATCACAGTTTGCAGCTCCAAGCAGATGCAAATGTGGTCCAGTGACCCCTGCAGCCATGTAGCCTGTAGTCCTGCACCGCCAAGTGCTCTCAGCGCTTCACTCCCACCTCCTTCCACTGCACCATCCTTCGCCCTCGCTGTGCTCTGTAACGGACCGCCGGCTCACCAAACGACCCTGAAAACTACTTCACTCCTGAAAGCTTTTCGACCTCGGGAGCTTGCAAAGGCAATCTAATTTCCTTGTGATGGGGCGAAGTAAAAACTATTAAGGCTTGTAATAAACTAGTATAAACAATTCTTATTTGCCATGCACTATTAACTCAGTCTAATTGCGAGCGCTGATAGGCTCGGCTGGGTTATAGCAGGAAGGAGAGCCCCGCGGTACAGAAGCTTTTAATGAAGAGACCATCTGGCACCCCCCCGCCCCTCACCCGCCTTCTCTGCAGCACCCTGGGGCCCTACCACCGAGACGAGATAACATGAGCAGGGTTTAGAAAGGGAAAGATCCAGGCTGCAGATTTAAAGATTTTAGAAAAAGAAATATTACGACCACACATATGAACGCCCAGGCCGAGGCTCCTGTGTGGGTGTGAGATTTAAAAGCCTTTAATTGGAGAGGGTCCAGGCGTTAAACACCCCTGCGTATCGACCTGTGTCTCTGCCCTCTCTGGATAAAAGCTTTTTAACATTCAAACCCACACAACTGCAGTCATAATATTTCTTTTCATCGTTTACACTCTGCAGCGTTGCGGTCATAACCCCAGTTATAATGATTTTTTATGTATTCATTTGGTTCAACGATCATGTGCATCTCAGTGGAGAGATACAACTCATAAATACTTTTGACAAACCAAAGCACAGGACAAAAATCTGAATGACGAAAGTCCTTGAAAAGCTGGCTTTGTGGAGGTGAAATACCCAACATGCAACATGTAGTCCTGCATGCTAGAAGACTTAATGTGTACAAAGATGTTGTAATGGAAAGAAGAACAGTTTTTCCTTGAAGCCGAATCAAGTCCTCGAACAAAATCCTCAATTTTAATAAAGTGATTCAGTGTATTAAATGAGTAAGGGCCCTATTTTAATGATCTATAGCTCACGGTCTAAAGTGCATGGTACAAGTGCATTTAGGGCGTGTACAACTCCACTTTTGCTAGTTAAGCGGCACTAAGTAAGGCACAAGGAGTAAAAGGGTTGTATTATGTCTCTTAATTAATCATAGGTGTGTTTTGGGTGTAACAGGAATCAAATTACATTCAAATTACACGTATAAACGCTTTTTAATCATTTTTTATTGCCAATGTGTGAACAGGTTGTAACCTAACCTAAAAAATGAGACCTTCCGCAACTTTCTGTGTTTCCTCTATCAGGTTGTAGACTGCTTTTAATGTGAAAAATGCGGGCCAGTTTTTCCGGGGAAATCCAACGGATGTGAGGTCATGCACGCTCGCGAGTGCCTTTACTCTGTTCAGCTGCGCTTACAGGGCTCACAGTGTGCAACCATAGCTAACGTTCGGTTAGAAATGGCGTCCGCTAACGCCAACAAACGACCAGCCTCCACCACAACTCAGACTCCAACACAAACTCCACGAAAGCATAAAAAAACAAAGTTATATCTGGTGAAAACCGTCTGTAAAACAGCAATGTGACCAAAGTTGGGGGGAAAACTAGGATCACATCACTTCGTTTGGTTTGGGTTTCAAAACGGACCCCGAACTGGTAAAATTCCTATTGGACAGGTACGCTAACAGTACTGCCAAGCATGTGAAATATAGTGATATTGTGGTTTTAGCTGCTAATGTTGCTAATGTTAATCAACATGATGCTTGTCAATCTAGTTCAGTCTTGTGTGTGTCACCTCACTGTTTTGTCCGATGCTCGCTCGCGTCTACGTAGTGCGAGCGACAGGCCGCTGATTGTCTTAACGGTCACAGGTGTCACTGTTAACAATCAATTTCTGATTCCTACATAGAGTCCCTTTAAATAGCAGGAAAATACAGCGCCAGACTTTAGACCAGGTTGTTGGTCAATGGCACAATCGCTCTCTTCTGCCTCAAGATAGTAACTCGCCAACAAAGCGCCTGACCACACCTCATTTTAAGACCAACACAGGGGCGCACAGATGGGCGCAACACCAACTCCTGAGAAAAATATTTGGCTTTTAATTGCTAAATGTTCTGCTTTTACAATATTTACCAAAAAGGCTACAATCTTTCCCTTAAACAAGTTCAGCTACATTCAGTATGGACATTTTTCCTCATCAGTGAACAGATTAGTTTAGATAAAAGTTTAGAGAGACTAGACGAGTTAGAGGCCTCCACAGTAGAGTGAGTAGAGCATCTCTCTTACATTTGCTGTCAGAGGAGGTGTGTTTGTTGTTGCTCCTGCTGGAAGCTCTGCTGCTCTTCATCTTCAGAGCTGCTGTGGAGGAAGAGGAAGAGGAGGAGGAGGAGGATGAAGGGCGGGGCCGTTTGACAGGACTGGGATCCACTGGGACCGAGGAGGGGACACGTTGGTAGTCAAACACCCTGCAAAACACACACATCAGAGTCCCATGATGCAACGCTGCCCGAGGCTCTGGCCTGTTTTCTGGATTGTTTTATTACTGTGATGAAGGGGAGGGTAATTTGTGTCATGAACAGATTTAATCTTTATGTTGGTAACAAACTGAGGAGCGGACGAGTCTGTGAAGTTATTTATAATATATGGAAATAAACCAGTTTAGGAAGAAATACAAAGAATTTTTTTTTCTCAGAAATACAACACATTAAAAAGGACATTTATCTTTATTTTTAAATGTTGAAGGCATAAAACGAATCCACCAAAGGGCAGATTGTTGCCTGAATGATGGATACTTATTTCTGATGATATGACAGAAGTCTGCCGTTATTCTACTTTTCTCATTGTCAACAGATCTCAAGAAAAGACCAAAACTAACAAAGTGTTACTTCTTCTCTCTAAACTTTCTGACTTCCTGTCTTTGGCTCTCAGCTCCAAGATTGTCCTGCATTAGAAAAGTACGCAGTTAAAACAACCAAAGAGCTGATAGAACAATAACCAAGTGTCAGAGAGAAGAAAACACTGTATTTGTCAAAAAAAGAAGCCTATTAAGGGGCCGTACACATGCTACATTTTTTTGCGCCCTCAAATCCATTGTTTTCAATGTAAAAGCACGGTAGGCGCCGTCCCGATGCGCAAGCGTTCCCAAGCCCGTATTTTTCAGGGTGCAGCCGTTGGGCAATAATGACAAATGAATCACACATTTTTTTTTGTTTTTCAAAATGTACAGTACCATAAAGGGAGATTTGTCAAGTATTTAATACTGTTATCAACATGGGAGTGGGCAAATTTATGCAAATGATTGTATATATTTATCATTGGAAATCCATTAACAACACAAAACAATGACATATATTGTCCAGAAACCCTCACAGGTACTGCATTTAGCATAAAAAAATATGCTCAAATCACAACTTGGCAAACTGCAGCCCAACAGGCAACAACAGCTGCCAGTGTGTCAGTGTACTGACTTGACTATGACTTGCCCCAAACTGCATGTGATTATCATAAAGTGTGCATGTCTGTAAAGGGGAGACTCGTGGGTACCCATAGAACCCATTTTCATTCACATATCTGGAGGTCAGAGGTCAAGGGACCCCAAGCTAGTATGACATGGTTGGTACCAATGGTTTCCTTAGGTTTTCTAGTTTCATATGATACCAGTATCTACACTCTAGCTTTAAAACTGAGCCCACTACAACCTTAAAATCACAAGTTGTGTTATCGCATTAAAGAAATTAGTGACGTAAAAAATAATTTGCGTTAACGCGTTATTATCGCGTTAACTTTGACAGCCCTAAAAAATGATTAAACTTTTGGTATGCTGCAGCGTTGGTTTGAACCCAGTTCCTCTGCCTTAAGGGCGCTCTCTCTCTGTTATGTCCACTAACCTGCTAACCCAGCAGAAATACCCCTTCATTCTTATAAAAGTATTAAAATGATCTATATGGAAATTAATTGAGAATGAAAGCTCCAACGTTATGATGTAGCTGCAGTTGAAAGTCAAGTGAAAGTGAATTTGGTTTTAAACCTGCAGCACAGCTGTTACCTGCTGGAGGTGAGCTGAAACTTTATGAAGGACAGAACAATTTATCTTATGAAAACGGATAACCGGCACTGATTTCATTTCATCAAATAATCCCACATCCCCTCCTTTTTCTAACAGACGCCGACGCCGTGTTTTCTGATAGAGTGTGTTGTGCTGCAGGTGAGATCTGACTGACATCTCCAATTTGATGCAGAGAGCGATAGAGGAGGCGATAGAGGAGACGATCGGGGAGACGACGAGCTGCCTTTCCTCTCCCTGTCAACCTCTGCCGTCTATCACAGCAGCCATCTACAGCTGCAGGAGGACTGACTGCAGGGAAACATGAAGACACTTCATCTCTTTCACTGTCACATTAATAAACATGCACATAGACACACACCTGCACACACACACAGTTCATTTCAAAAGCTGCTTTAGTGGTGTGTAAAACATTTACACTTCAAAGGCCTGAGGAAAATATTATAATATGTGCCACAAAAACATGTAATAATGTTCAGGGGATTTCACCTGACATGAGAGGCTACAGGCTGCAGATATCCTCCATCATCCTGCAGGTTTATTAAACAAGTAGTCTGACAAGTTTGATTAAATCTGGATTTTAGTTCTCGGCCTCGTAATTCTGGACTATCAGAAGGAACACGTGGGCTCAACAGTACAGTGGGCTGTAAAGATGATTCAGACTGAACTATTTAAACTAGGGCTGTCAATCGATTAAAATATTTAATCATGATTAATCGCAAATTAATTGCACATTTATTATCTGTTCGAAATGTACCTTAAAGGGAGATTTGTCAAGTATTTAATACTCTTATCAACATGGGAGTGGACAATATGCTGCTTTATGCAAATGTAAGTATATATTTATAATTGGAAACCAATTAACAACACAAAACAATGACAGATATTGTCCAGAAACCCTCACAAGTACTGCATTTAGCATAAAATATATGCTCAAATCACAACATGGCAAACTGCAGCCCAACAGGCAACAACAGCTGTCAGTGTGTCAGTGTGCTGACTTGACTATGACTTTCCCCAAACTGCATGTGATTATCATAAAGTGGTCATGTCTGTAAAGGGGAGACTTGTGGGTACCCAGAGAACCAATTTTCATTCACATATCTGGAGGTCAGAGGTCAAGGGACCCCAAGCTAGTATGACATGGTTGGTACCAATGGATTCTTTAGGTTTTCTAGTTTCATATGATACCAGTATCTTCACTCTAGCTATAAAACTGAGCCATACTGCAACATCAATACTTTACTTTAAATACTTTAAGTACATTTTGATGATAATACTTACATACTTTTACTTAAAGCTTCAATAAGCAGTACATTTTTGGCATCATTGGGCAAAAATTCCATAATAACCTTTCAGCATATTGTAATTCAAGTGTTCTGAGAGAAAACTAGACTCCTGCCCCTCCTCATGGCTCTGTTTTCAGGCTTTAAAAGATCTAGCCCGTGACGGGAGACTTTGACCAATCACAGGTCATTTCAGAGAGAGAGCGTTCCTATTGGCTGTGCTCCGGCTGGGTGAGCGGTGCTTGGTATTTCCTCAACTGATCTTAACATGGCTGCCGGGTCACAAACTTTCTCATTTTACAGCTAAACAGTACACTACAAAATGTTTCTGAAAACATTTGAGGAGAGAAATAGGCATTACAGTAACAGAATATTTAATCATATTTAATCAGCGCTGCCTAGTTTGACCGTTTGATCAGAGTTTGCGAGTGATTGACAGCTGCTCAGAGATGGCAAGGCTCCAGCTCGGCTCTGGTTGGTTGTTTTTCTCCAGTCTGTGAAATCTTGCAGACGCCATTAGGAGCACCGGAGGACACAGAGGAACATGATTTTTTTTCATGCACTACTGTCAGGATATAGCAACCGTTTTATAAAAATAACTTTTTTTAATGAGATTTGCTCCATTTCTACCCACTGCAGCTTTAAGTTAATGTTTTGAATGCAGTACTTTTACTTGTAGTGGAGTATTTTTACATTGTGGTATTAGTACTTTTACTGAAGTAAAGAATCTGAATACTTCTTCAAACGAACACAGCGCTATGGGACATGACCAAATATCGACTGACCAGCAATGTGAAAAAAGCACTTCTTGCCCAAGAACAAAGTTTAAAAATAACATTATTAATATTTTACAGAGTTCAGGTTGAGTAGAAGGTTTTCCTAAAGGTAGAGGAGATGTGATTCCAGGTAGAAGAAGAGCTAAAAATACAGAAACCTGCTCCGTCAAAGAGAACAGGAGGTTTGTCTCGTTAGTCTCAAACTGACAGCCTGCAGCTCTGACTTCCCTCATACACACTTTATTTTTATCTCTTTCTTATAGACGTCAGTATTCAGATCTTTATGTCTGTCTGTGAGGCACTTTGTGAGCTCTGCTGTTCTGGAAGTGTCACACGAACAGTGAGGATTAACATATGATCAGCAACTGTGTGATTTGTGAGGTGGTATGATCAGCACATACATATTCAGACCTGCTGCTGTGTTTGTCCCTGCAGTCTCAACACATCAGGATAACCGGTGAGTAAGTGTGTTGGTCGAGGGGGGGCTACTGTACCTCGCTAAGCTGATAATCCGCAGCCCAGCAGATAAATGCCTATAAATATTTACAGGACGGCGGTGTTGACACGGCCGGGCTCCACAGCTTTACATCCTGTCTGGCTCCGTACAGAGCCAGGCGGCCCGGCTGTGGAGCGGTGTAATTCTACAGATAAAAAGGAAATAAATAGATCATTCCTGGAGGCTTTTCCAGAGAAGGTAGCGTGTATGAAATATTGTCCTTCTGCTGGCTAGACGGGTCAAATATTCTGTTATAGCTGGACAAACACTGTTCAGGCAATTTACACAAAATAACTAGGATGCAGAAGTTCATTATGTCTGAAATCCTCTAATCCCACATGATACTGAAACGCTCTTGAATCGTCACACATCATACGGACGCTTGGTCAGGACCCCTTAGCACCATTTTTCAACGTGCAGGGTAGTCTGATAGACTTCAACACGTGGTTAACGTTGTGAATTCAAACAAAACTACTTGGTTAGGTTTAGGAAAAGATCATGGTTTGAGTTAAAATAAGTACGTTTGTTACGTAACTTAAGGTTACGTACATAAGTTTAGTACGTTACCTGTTACAGTTGTCAATAAAGATTGGTTTGAAAGCTCCAAGGCAGGTAAAGTTTGTTAGCTAGCAGAGGTCTGTAGGGTCACAATGTTAACAAGGCAGGAACACGCTGCCTTAATCATCTGTGCCATCCTGTCTGCTGAAACGTCTAAAAAAGGAGGCGTCGGCGTAACTTTATATGGACTCACAATTGGAGAGGAAGACGTGGGCAGTATGGCTTGTCTATTTTGCACAGAGAATTGGAGGTAAGCTAGCTAAGTTTTACTATATCTATTGCACATTGTTATCTTGATAGCTACTCTCTGATTGCTGTAAGAAAAGTAGAAAAAAAGGCACTGACGTTGGGGAATCGGCTCGTAGCTCTGCTTCAACTGTGTGAGAGCCTGTGGTCGGCCGACCAAAATTTCTGACATGTCAGAAATTCATCCGACCGTTCGACTGCCGGTCAGGACGAGTTAATCGGTCCTCGGCCCCCCCTGTACACTGCACGGAAAACGACACCCGACGAAGCTGAAATACCGTCCGACTCTAAAATGAGTCGTGCGGCTCAAAATTCGGGCCAGAAACGGGCTAAAAATTGTACAGTGTAGGACCAGCTTAAGTTGACTTACGTGACACTAACAGTAGTCTCTTGGGTGAAAATCCTGTGTTTGTTTGTTCTTTGTCGCTTTTATTACTACGTCACTAAACCCGATCTCATGAGAAGGCGTATAAATAGCACAACATTAGAAGGACATCGCACGTGTCATGAGAACGCATTTTAGCTTTTTCGTGTGTAATTTTTTTGCCAAGCAACAAAACTAAAGTTACATTCACAGTTAGGTTTAGGCAACAAAACCGCTTAGTTTGGTTTAGGAAAAACATCATGGTTGGGCGTAAAATACGTACCGAAACAACGTAACAGAAGTACTGAAAACACGTCACTAACGTCACTAACGTCACTTCAAAAAAAC
The DNA here is from genome assembly GCA_916700995.1 of Hozukius guyotensis. Lineage (NCBI taxonomy): Eukaryota > Metazoa > Chordata > Actinopteri > Perciformes > Sebastidae > Hozukius > Hozukius guyotensis. The sequence goes on along the minus strand of CAKALU010067866.1, from coordinate 47,177 downwards.
TCAACAACACTTTGGGACATGAACAGCAGTCTCCTGGTTGAAAGTCCTGTGTTTGTTGGACCCATTCACCTCCCCTCCCTCAAAAGGTCTCTGTTTCTGTCCGTCCAGACTAAAACACAACCTCGGAGTTTTAAAACTAAAACGGGGTCAGCAGCCTTTTCAAACGGCTCAGTTTTAGGGCCTCGAAAACGCCGGAGTAGTGTGGACGCTAGGCAGAAATGCAGCAAAAGTTATGCGTTTTAAAATGCATTAATGTGTATGTAGCCTGAATCACGTGGGCTTCCCTGTTGAAATGAGGGCATGTGTAAGGAAATGAGATGATGCAGACGAGTGAACGGAGGAAGGGAGGGAGGAAACTGAGAGGAGCGTTTATCTGAGCGGCTGCCGGCTGCCAACACACTCGTTTTTCATGCTGTCAGCCTCTTTTTCTCTCTCTCTCTACACTCATCTGCTGTTCTCTCTATCCTCTTCCTCCACTCTTTCATCTCCTGACTCTTCCTCTACAGCTAATATACAGTTATCTTCCTCCTCCTCCTCCTCCTGTCCTTGGCGGCCTGCAGTGATCTGTGCTTTCAGCCCGTGGTGGGGCAGTCAGTCCACTGCTGTTTACACTTCTTTTTGCATTTTCATGAGACATTTGTTTCGTTTAACCTTCATCTGAAAGGCAAGTGAGGCTGCTGTTTCTCAGAATCACCTTGTTTCACAGTGTTGGAGCAAACTTCCTTTATGTAATCTGTTAAGCACTTTAAAACGACACTGTGATATTCGTTAATGTGAAATGTTCTCGTCTTGCCTCTGAAAATCTTCGCCTCCGCAAGTTAACTATCATTCATTTTATTTTAGTTTGAATTTTTGGGTCGTTTTCAATCTAATTTACAAGTCTGGTTTAGGTTTTATTAGAGATGTATTTGTTCTCTTGTTAGATATAATTAAGTTTGGATTGAAGAACTGATTTTATTTCAACTGTAATAAAATGGTTTCACTCCACTTCCTTTGACTTTTATTTTGGTGAAGCTGTGACTAACAAATGAACCTGAGTGAAGTCGGGGAACATCTACAATATAATAAATATTATTAATATTTATCGACATCTTGGTTTTTGCCCGTCGCCATCTTGGTTTTTTGCAACCAGAATTGACACGAGAGGGTGGAGCTAAGTACAACCGAACGCTGATAAGACATTTTTAAGCGACCAAAAAGTAATAATTAACTTTGATGACCTGAAAACACACTGTGAAAGGGTTAAAGTTCTACGACGAAAACACGGACGACTTCCAGACCGGACAACACCCTGGTCTTTGTCGGGTGTAGTCATCACCAGACGTTCTCCTTTACTCGCACCATAACAACGGCCATAGTTTGAAGCGTAGGGCCACTGACCAAGCTGAGAACGGGCTGTAGTAATGGGAGGTGTTTTTGTTATATCACAGTATGAACTCTCTGTGATGAAGGCTTAAGTGGTGGACACACTGCCCGCATGAGGCTCGCGTGGCGGCTCCGTGGCGTGTTGTTTTTTATTTCGGCGTCCATGTTAACAGGTTAGAGTGGACACACTGCCCGCATGAGACGCGCGTCTATTTTATAGAATAGAAGGCTCGCCTATTTTACACGCGAGCCGCTCGCAGACAGTGAAGGTGATCTATTGACAGTATATGGACATCATATCAGCTACATAATACAGTTTACATGTCTAGACATCTGTAGAATATGTCACAGCCAGTGAAGGTGATCTATTGACTGTATATGAACATCATACCAGCAAGACTTTACTGCAGTTTACATGTCTGGACATCTGTAGAATATGTCACAGACAGTGAAGGTGATCTATTGACTGTATATGAACATCATACCAGCAAGACTTTACTACAGTTTCGAGGTCTATCTGTAGAATATGTTACGGAGTAAAGTTAAGTAAACTTGTTTTTAAATCACTTCATTTCAAAATAAAAGCCCTCCGGCGTTTTTTCTATAGACAGAATCCCTTCATTTGTTAACACGAGGCTTTTATTCTGAAATATGAGCAGTCAGTGCTGTGGAACACGCAGTCACTTTGAGACCTCCAAGAATTGATAAAGTTTGGGGTTTAAATCAACACTTCCT